>JANHGN010023301.1:0-15609 GCA_024605025.1 Megaceryle maxima | reverse complement strand
AAATTGTGAAACTGACTACTTTTTGGCATAGGTTTTCAAATTAAAATGGAAAGGCGTTTTTTTTTTCTCAGAGGTAAAAAGCAATCCTTCACATTACAGCTTCTGCTTCTGTCAAGCTGCACAGGTGAGTCAGCAAAGGAGTGGAGGAGAGAGCTCTCCCAAGCCTACCAGAGAGAGACTGGAGTCTTGGGGAGCACAGGGAGCTTCCTCTAAAGACCTACAGTTCTGGGGTTTGAATCTGAATGGGAAGCCATTCGGGGCTGGTTTTCAGTATTTTAAAGAAAACATTCTAAAATAATAATCCACAGAAAACCAAAGAGGAAAAGAGTCTGGGAAGGTACAGCACAATGCAGTGAATGAAGAGACCTCCACATTCATTCCTACCTAGCAGGGTACTGGGGTTTTACTCTTTATGCTTACAAGCTCCTCAACATGATGAAGCTCTGGTGTCACATACGGCATTGCTATATTCCACAGTCAGGATGATCAGAGGGGAGGAGTTGTTTAAGAGCTATCTCTTTCAGCCTCTTCCATCTCCTGTTCCTCCTACTGTAAGAAGGCATCAGGTACCTCAGTAATTCATGTAGCTGGATAATTCAGCTACCTGGATTTTCTCAAACAGATAGCATTAAAAGTTCTGCCAGCACTCACTGAAATGGGTTCCCTGTAGCTGTGTTCACTCGTAACCACTGCGCAGCATCTTTTGTGTAATCATGGCAGTATTTTTTTCTAAAGAAGGAAGCAAAATTTTAACACTATCAGAGGTATTTCCTGAAGATGAAATAAGGCAGCTTTCATATTGCTGAATTCATTCTCCATGCCTGTGTTGGTATATTGGATTAATGGGGCTTCAACAATGTCAGTATTTTACTTGACTGGAGATTCATAACTTTGTATGGTGAGTTTCAGGGTCTGTTCTTCAACTCACTGTAATTATAATTGGCAGGAGGAAATGCTTTACAGATGACCCTCCTCCCCAAGTGACATTCCCACAAATAGACCTGAGCTCAGTGCAGTTTGCAGTACTTAGGCAGAGCTCTGGACTGTATCACAGAGTCTCCGGTAATAGGTTCGTCTCAGCAGATGTAAAGTCCTATTGAATCTTAAAAGGAAAGATCATCTGAAAGGTCTATAGACATTGCACTGATTGCCTGTCACTGAGAGGCAGCAAATGAAAGATTTGAGTAAAAGGGTCCCTAGGAGTCTCAAATCTGTAAATCTTTCAGGCTACATAGCCCCTGCATATTTAAAATTAGGGTAGTTTAAAGAATTCATCTCTCTTAGAAGAACACTGTGCATATTATGCATAGCATCCTCTGCTATGCTGCTGGTACTCGGCACTTTTTTCATGACAGAATCTATTCATTTAATCCGCTCCCTTCTGATTTAGAGCTTGATAACATATGGCAAGTCATCAAACAGAAATTATTGCTAATAGATAACTGCCAATCAATTTCCATTATGCCCAACAAGATGTGACTGAGCCTTTTTTTTATAAGACATATTGATTTGCAGAGCTGATTTCCCTGTCATTTCAAACATCTCCATGGGATATTTCTATTGAACTTGCTGTATGTATTTGCAGCAATGAACCAGATGCTTATTTTCTCTGTGGCCTAAAGATTATTTATTTTGCTTTTTGAGTTAATCTGAACGCCATATATCAAAAGTCCCTATCTGTTATATAAAAGAAAAGCCTAACCCCAAAGGATAAACAGAGGAGGATGACACAGATTTAGCATTGAAATGGTTTAAAGTGACATCATTTAATAGCTTCAATCCAAGCTGTGAGACATTTCTGTGGGACACGAGAGGATCTGCTTACTGGAGTCAGGACAAAATCTTGCTATAGCTACATGGGTTGTGGAGGCTTTCCCACCTGGTGCAAGAGTGCTCCAGAGGTGCTGGGGAGATGATGCCAACTACCTGTCCCCTGCTATGGGACAGAGTCAACTCTAAATGCTCCTTGGAGTTGGGAGCTGGCATGAAGTTGATCATGTGCAAGGTATCCAGGAATGGCTCTTGCCCTGCTTCCTGGGTGCACAGCTGGTGCTGAAATAGGGAGAACAGTCATAATGTCCCTAAGTAGCCTTGGGAGGAAGGAAATAGAAGAATACCCTGTCCATATAGAGCAGCTGGGACAAAAACATGTAGGGTGTCCACATTCCCTCACTAGGTTTCAGACAGCACTTCAGGACCGTGAAAGTGAATACAAAACAAGGGAGCAAGTGCTGCCATTATTGCATGTGCTACCAGCACACTGATGTATTTGGTGTTGGAGTTATCTAGGAAAGTGGTCCAGCCCTTATGAGATGTTTAAATGATGCAGGAGGGTGCTGCATGGTATGGCAGCCATGTCTCTGCTCTACTTGAGTTGGCTTGGTCAGGGCATGAGCAAAGGCTAAGTTAGTGAGACTTTGGACCATGCAAGGTCCACTTTGTCAAAAGTGTAAGATTTTGGCCACCAAATCCAACACTACGTAACGTTAAAAGTGAGGAGGAGGGTAAAAAAAAAAAATCCCTTCCCAGCTCTCAGCAGTAGAGAATTTCACCTCTAAAAAAAAAAAAATGGATTTGATCACAACTGTCCAAGTAAACCTGTGAACCTCTCCCAGTAAACTGTGTTTTTAAGGTAACACTATCTCTAGCCCTTCTAAAATCTACTAACAGCATTCAACTGGGTCTCACTCTCCTACTGAATTTCATAGCCTGACTACTTTTTAACTCTTTGAAACCTGAAAGCCATTAATTTAATTGAATGAACCACTCCTCCTCAGTTCTGGGACTTAATGTATGTGCTTATATTTCAGCATTGCAAAACTTAGAAGTGTAACAAGATGAAGGATTGTGGTGGAAGAAAACTGGAAATAGTTACTAGGGAGGGCAGTAAAAGAGTTGAAGTATTAAATGGAGACTTCACAGATATCCTTGCAGATGGATGCCCTGAAAATATTCCATCTAAAATAATGCTAGCTGTGTCTCTGCTAATGTAAATAAATCTAGGGTAAGACAAGTGCTTAGTTTAGAAAGTAATGCCAAACAGTAGTCATTAGGAAATTATGGGAATTAACTTAAAGCAATAAAAGTGTTGTTAGGAAAAAAGGCCTTGCAGTCTACTGTACTCCTCCATAAGAATGATGGGAAAGCAAAATAAGAGGATGGGTTTATAATAGCACAGGCTGAGACTATGGGCTTAATGGATCCCTCTTTAGGTCCTTGCTCCCCACACACAGTTTGAAGTGATTAAATTACATGAAAAGTAAATCCTGGGGTCCAACAATTTCCTCTTTTCCAGGGTCCCATGAGATACAAGGTACAAAACAGATCTGAAATAAATTTCTGCGGGAGGTGTAAAAACCCGGGATTAAGAATGGGATGGAGATGGAAGATGTTCTCTGAGTGGAAACAACTTCAGATGTTTTTTCATTCACTTTCTCTCACACACTTTGAATGGTTAATAAAAACATCTGGGATACTGTATAAATGACCAGCTTTGTGGGGACTGAGATAAGGATTTGTTCCTGGGGATACAGAAAGACAACTTAGTATTTCTACAGCAATTGGCAACATTTGAGTAGAGGATGGGTGTTTCTTTCCATAGGAAAAGATTCTTGACACCCTAAAAATCTATTTGGTTTGCACATTCAAAAGAAATACAGTTTGAGTGTGAAGCCAGACAGTTGCAAGAAGTTTCCTCTGGTTTAAACAGAATGTTCATTTCAATTATCTCTTTTTACCTCTACCAAACAAAACACATTAGAATCGTAGAATCATGGAATCATAGAACGGTAGGGATTGGAAGGGACCCCTGGAGATCATTAAGACCAACCCCCCTGCCAAAGCACGATCATCTAGGGCAAAAACAGCAACACAGTCATAATCTCTTTTTTTCATATACGTATGTACAGGAAGATGCTGCTTATGGTGCTCTTTGGGCCCAAGCGATCAATTTTGGTGGGGACCTGTATTTTCTTTTTGCTTTGTACTGGTTTAGCAACTACTGTGGGACAGAAGAGTGGGAGCCTACAAAAAAAAAAATTCAGAGTTGCCCTTGAGATGACAGCACCTGTCTCACTCTCCAATTCACCTCCTCAAGTGACAGCGTTTGCTGGTACACTGGCAGTGGCTGATGGAAAGCTGGACATCTGGCTGCCTCACAAAAAGGCCCGGGAACAAGCAAGGAATTAGATTTGGGGTTGAGTTGTTATTTGCTAGATCTGACTTTAAATTGCATGTGGTTTCCCAGATACAGAGTGGTGGCGTCAGCTGCAATTCCAGAACTGCAGTTAGGCTGTGATTTGTGCATTAGGGTAAGACCAGATGTACTTTGTTTTATAATTTTTAACCAGAGATTGAATGCAGACCTTTGAGGACAAGGATGTATTGATTCTTGTAAGCTTTTTACTGTCTTGTTTTGAAATTTTTCCAAGCATCAGACTTCTGGGAGAAGAAACAGAAGCAAAATGCCAGCAAGTATCTCTCTGACGGATCTCAAACCACATACAGGGCTACTTTCTTCTCTTACATTTCACACAAAACCAACCAATGGGTTATTCTTGTTATTGTGACTGAGTTACTTGAACGAAAGGCGGCAGGTACCTCCCTTGTTCATTACTACTTTTCTCATGCCTAGGTACCAGGCACTGACTGCATCTTAATCTAACACACACATCTCATTGTTCACTTGATTTGGGCAACAAGATTCACTTATATGATAATTCTCTTCACTGCAATGATTTTATTTTATAGAAAATTACTTGGAGTGCCCATGTAAACAGTATTTTTTAAATCACAACTGCAGTGAATCACATCTCAAAACTTTGACTTTCTGATGTTGAACAAACTAGAATTCTCTTTTTCCTCTTGTAAAATAGACTCTGTGTTCCTCTGGTCACCTGTGTAGACCTCGCCTGTTTGAATTCTTGTCTCCTCCTTAGCATCTGGAATGCTCCAGGTAAAGGTCCTTTACAGGCTTCTCTGCTAAAAACACTTGGAAAAGGTTTTGGGAAAACCTTGCTTGATAGGATTGCATTTGCATTTTTACAGCTACTTCTCATTGCTGGCTTACAGAAATCTTGCAATTAAGAGACCAAGCGTTTCTCTTTTCCCCTCATTTCCAGCTGGTGACCATCCTGATGGGTCCATCAAAACAAGAAACACCTTTAGTCTCCATATACGTGACCTTTCTATGTGGGTAATTACATTTCATCCCATTATATTACTCTAACCTGTTTGTTCCAAACTACTAATTCAAGCTTCCTCCACACTGGCAAAACTTTTCAGCTATGTTTTGCCAGCACAGACACATTCTTCGTGCCAAGAGCAGTATGGAAAATATCAGATATCATCAGTCCCCACAACAATCCTTGAAAAAACTTTACTCTGACCCAATTAGCTCCCCTTCTAGCACATTTTATCTCCTAAATTCCTTTATCCATCTGCAATTCACCTATTCATCCTCATGTTCTCTGACTTGCCTATTCATGTCCCATGCAGCCTTGATCCCAGCACTTTGCTGCAGTCCAGGCAGATAAACTCCACTGCATTTCTCTGGCCTAAAAAAATCACGATGGACAGACAGATCCCACTAGTCTGCAACACTCCCTTCGGGTCAACTCAAGTTACCTTTTTGTATTATTTTCCCATTTATCTCAACATCTTTTAATTTTTCCTTCTTTTAGATTTGCCCTAATGCTCTCTGTATCTTCAAGGTCAGAATAACACCCTGCAGCCTGCTCCCTTCCATCTCCATGCCCATCCTCTTCTGGACACCACATGTGTCAGTAGCTGCCTGTTTGGCACTGAAACACTCTCTTCCTCTAAAAGTCCATGAGTGCATTTTCTGTGCCAAATCTTTTCTCTGAGAGTGCCAGATGTCCCAAAGCTCAGTCATATTGAATTCTTCTGAATTCTTGCTTCCACCTCAGACATAATGATTTCCATTTCCTATATGCTTATTCTCTGCAGAACCTCTAACCCTGCCTCCATATTTTGTATCTTGTAAAGAATTAAGCCAAAATAGCCACTATACCTGAGGTCATATCCCAGCTACCTTTAACCTCGTCCCCCTTATGTCATAACCTATGTCCTCATTCCTTGATATCTTTTTATTTATAGGAATCATTTTATTTACAAGAATCTATTTTACTCTAATGTGAGAAAAAAGATTGTCAGATTCTGAAGAAAATCATGTAGATTCTACAGTTTTTAAACAATCTGTGAATATGAGATAAACCAGTCCAAATTCATCTAAATTAATAATACTTTTCCTGGCACTTATGAATTTTGATGCTTAAGAAAACTTTGAGATAATAAATATCCTTCTTTTAATTTATTTAAAGATACAAAATCTCTCCTCCAGGGAGGTGGAAGATCTTATTAGCCAGTATTTATAGAAATTCTAGATAGGAAAGTTACCCCTTGGAACTGCCCTAATCCTGAGAGGGATTTAGGGGCTCAAGAAGCTCTCAGATGCATCCTGCATGTGCCATCCATCACTCGACTTTGCAGACTCTGCTCAGCCTATTAATTACCTCAATAACCAAAACCTCTTATGAAATAATAATGTGTTGCTCAAGCAAGCTGAAATGTTTTAACCATGTGTGTGCCAGCCCACTGGCACATTGCCATTTCGCAATAGAGCCATAACTACTGCAGCTTATCCAGTACTGATCCTTTCCTTTTAAATCCAGTTTTCAGTCATTTTATACCTGACAGAAAAAAATCAGAAGCCTCTAAAACTGAAAGGACCACACCATGCTTTTTTCATAACCAGCACACAGAAAAGGCCAACGCCTCAAACCCAATTTCATTCAAATCCAATTTATAAATAAAGAGTGGCCAAATGGGAGAACTGAGTGGGAGAAAGGGCTTAGAGGGAGGTGAGGGAGCAACATCTTCCCCGAGGACTGAGATTTCATCTGCTCCTGTTGGCAGATATCTGACAACTGACAAACCCTGGGAAAATAGAGCTGACAGTAAGAAAGGGTGAATGCAGCTTGTTAAGCAGAAGACCAAATGACACTGCTGCAATTTGCCAGCATCTATTTAAAGGAGTTGCAAGGACTTTGCACAGTCCTTGACAGGGCACTCTGGGAGACTGTCGTCCCTGGGTTTCCCTTCTGCTCTTTCTAGGAATAGTTTCCAAATGTTGAGATTGCATTAAGGGTGTTGAAGGGAAGAAGGGATTAGCACTGTGAGATAAACCTAGAGGCAGAATGCCTTGAGGTGTGCTACTGAGGAAAGAGCGTAGGTGAAAGCATGGGAGCGTGTTAGGAATTTAAGACCTGATGTTCCATAGATAACCTTCTCTTCCCACTAATATATAATCTTAGAAACATTTCCTGGTAGTTTTTGGGGGTAGGCCCCAAACCACTATAGTGCAACCCTCTGGTAGAGATTCTTTCACCGCTTCTCCTCAAAATTAAACTTTTATCATTTTTTACTTCTTTTTCCCTGTGGAAAATTATATTTCTACACCCATAACTTCACAGCTTCTTGCATCCACTGTGCCCCCAGGAGAAGTGGATAATCTGTTCTCATCTATGCTTGGGCCCATTTTCCATTAACTCATGGAAGAGCAGTGCATCTCAGCCCAGACAAGTTTCCCTTTTCCCTTAAGCAAGCTGGTGTCAAGAACCAGGATCCTGGGTGCCAGGCATTAACATTCAGCATCTGTGAAGGCAGCCTGCAGCACTCACTGCTCCACATCTGCAGAGCAACAGTCCTCTGGTTTACACTTTTGTGTTGTTGAGTTCAATTTGGACTTAAAAAAAAGAGAAGAGAATAGCAGGGAGGAAAGGAGGAGACCAGATGTTGAACTGCATAGGTCTGAGTACCCTTGAGAATACAGTCCTAAATGGCTTGATTATGTCATGCCTTCGTCACATTGTAATTTATGCTAATCCTGAAGCTGTAGTAGAAAGTGCAACATCACATGTCTGTGATTTGTAAGAAATGCTGATTTTCTGTATTATCAACTCATCATTTTTTGTCTTCCCTCACTCAGGCTCTGCAGGTGTTTGTTTTACAGCCGAAGAGCTTAGAAAAGAAAAGAACCAATTTCTTTTCCCTTTCTTTTCCTCCTTTCCTTCCCACCTTTGAGTATCCAAGATATTAAAAACAAATTCAATTATAGCAAATCTAGCCCTCAGTTTGGGAAAACTTTTCTCCTCCTGTTCTGCGACACTACTGACAGAAAGGACAGCATTTTCCTTAGAATTTTAAGTTGTCTCCACAATGAAGCAAGAGGTAAAGCATCCCAAACAGCTGAAGGGACTCTGCATGTGGGAACTGTCCCTGGGCCATGCAAGCACAGCCTTGACCATCCAGACATACAACTGTGAGACCTAAGGTTACCAGGTCAGATGAAAATTTATATTTTCCTCCAAATTTCTCATTATATGCAAAAATTTGAAGTGTTTCTACCCTCGCTCCCTAAAAAAGGCTATGAGGCTTTTTGTATAACAACAAAAATTAGGCTGGGATTATATAAATGATGAGAAGCTAAACCCATGATTGTTTTACTGAATATGATGGCATTGAAAGTTTTTAAACTAATGCTTATCTCTACACTTCTAAAATGTCTGGGAGAGGGATCAAAGTTCAAAATTATAAACTCTAGCAGAAGAGATCCTAGTCATATGTTTGTATAATGCCTAGAAAAGAGAGACCTCATGCTACTGAATCCTCTGAGATTTACTATAAAAAGAAGTATTTCGCATTTAAGCAAATATAAATCCACATGAGTAGAATATGAAGTGTCCAGTCCTACTGGTGTGGGATACCATAAATTCCATATCAAATTGCCTAGAAATGCAAGACTATTGCAGGATCAAGCTCTAATTAATTTTATATTCCTATTCATTGAAAATAAATCATACAGAGACCCTCCACAGGGTTTTTAAGGTGCTAATTATTAAGTTTAGCTTTGTGCTTCTTTAACAAGATAAGCATTGTCTCCCATTTTACAGTTTGAAAAGCTGAGAAAGGGATGTGATACAGGAGGAGATGTTGCAGAAAAGCAATGTGAATGCGAGAATTAGGGGGTTGCTGTGAATGACAGCCTGGGGACTAATTTTTAAACTCACCATAGTAAGTGCAATGACTAACTTAATTTTTCGCACGTGAATTCCTTCTCTCTGGCTCATTATTCCTACAGCTGATGAACTCAGATACTTCACCATGCCCATGGTGGGCTGCTTTCAGACCTTGATCACACCCAGGTTTCTTCAGTACTGATTAGCAAAATGTAACACTTGTCTTCAAAGTCCAGCCTTGGGGTAAAACACTCTGCATTTATTTTCAGCAGGCAGTAAATGACAAAGTGAATCTATATGATGTGTTGGCAGAAGGAAGGGACAGGTTTGATTTTTCCATATTTTTTCCACGTGCCATCTCCCCTTATGCCTGCCTTTATTCCCAGTGGTCTTAATTTGGACAGATCTCCCTTTCCAAGAGATTGCCGTAAGCCTCTCCTGCCTCCAGGGCTTGCTGGTAAATCAGTGTGGCTTCCCATGATTTGTCCACACCATCTATTTTCTGCTACACCCCACCTTTTTACTTGTTGATTTACTTTGCAGACAGCTGTTCATTCATTGGTCTACAGACATTAATAGAATAGTGATCAAATAAAAAGACCCCAGGTATAAACATGACAAGAGGAAAAAAAAAAGGAAATAAAAAAGCAGTACAGAAATTTTCTAAATTCCTATTATTCCACTGTACAGTTTTTGACCTTAAGCAAAAAAAAAAAAAAAAAGTTGATGACTTTAATAGTTTCCCCATAAAGCCTTGTCTTTCTCTTTCATCCTAAAAAATAAAAGAAAACCCCAATCCTGCTAATATCTTTTTTCATCCTTTCTTTTTAAGTAAGACACTCTCTCCTTCCCTATCAGAGCAATCAAACCTGTAATTCACAGGGCTGGCTTCAAGCTACTAGCCTTGGCACTAAACAACACTTAAAGGAAATTAATCTAAATTGTGCTTCACAGAAAGGGCATATTTTCACTTTATTTTTAAATTAAAGAAGGAAAATTAGAAAGAAGGGAGAGCAGAGGGGGATGAAGAAGGGTGGGGCTCATTATGAAACTGCAGGGCAACATTGGTTCACATTAGAAATGCTTCAGAGATCAGCATTAACTTTGTTCCTTCACAGTAAATAAGCTAGTGAGCAGTAAGAAATGCCTAAGTAGTGCCAGAGGGATTCTAGATTGGTAGACACAGGGGTTTGTTTAATGTCTCCCTCTACGTGCATATTGTAGTTGATATTAAAAACTGGATATTAGAATTTGCCTTGGACTATTCTATTTATTATTTGTGCTGTGAAGGAGAATGAAATTCTGCATCCTGTGTTTTATGGGTAGTTAAGTTAAATAATCTAATCATCCCTCCTGGCCCTACACTCTACACAGCTGGAGGTTGCAACAGGGATTGGAAGGCTCCATCTTACTGAATACCAGAGCAAATTCACCATTATTATTTCTTGCTTTCTAAGAACACATTAAGAGGAGGACCCTCTTCAGGTAGATGATCTACAAACATAAAGTCCAGGTATGATCTCTACTGAGAAGCATTTACAGCTTAAGGTGAAAGAAGCAGACCAGAAGGGAGGGAGAGGACAAATTAATATCCTCTCTGATGCCAGCCAGAATGGTAACCCTGGATCCTGCCTTTATAGAAGTCCTTTCCCTGCAGTTGTAGCCATTCACCAGACACTTTTCAACAGATCCATGACTCTCCTGTGCCCCATGTGCTACGCCTGGACTTTGGGATAAAGGGATGACACCACTAGCAAGGCTGGATGGACATAAGCTGGCCTCTGCAGAGCCACCCAGGAGTCTCTGCTGCTCAGGGACCTACTGGTCAAAATCTCTTCCTCCTTTAACTTGGATGCCCAAGGGCAGGAGATGCAGCCATCCCACTGGCTTGTCCTGCCTACAGAGGCAGAGACATGGAGATGGCTGGAGATGAACCATAACAGAGAGAGGTTGATCATCTGGTCAGGAACAGACATATAAAAGAGACACATCTCAAAGGTTGGTTGCTGAACTGTGTTTGATTAGAGGTCTGCAGATTGTCTTTTACCTTGGATTTTCTGAACCCAAAGGAAATGGACAGGCTTTAACTTGGTTAAATGGCAGCTACAATGAGTGAAAATATCAACCGACCACAAGATCTTTAGACGCAGGTCAAGTTCCCCTAGAAGTGATTGAATGCTGCTCAGAAAGCATAGCTGCCTTTACTGGGGCCTTGATGTGTGCTATCTAGTTCTTCCTAATGAATTTGTCATGCTGCCAGGTGATTTGAGTGCTTTTTCTATGCCTCTGTGTAAGTCTGTTTAGGACTGTGAAGGACTAAAAAATGATATCCAAACACTGCCAGGCTCTCAATTTGGGGATTTCAGATGCTCATTCACAGTTTGTGTACCTTATCCCATTTGGGACCTGCAATGGACAACAGAGAGCCTCCTGTCCTGCATCCTTGCCTGTAGGTTTTCACAGTTTTTGTTTCAGTTCTACTACCTAGGAAAAGAACATTATCCATTGTGCTCTGTGCTATTCCCATCTAAGTGATGACCTTTTACAAGGGTTAACAATATTAACGAAGGAGGAAAAAAAAAAAAGAAGGGATTTTATTTTTTTTTTTATCTGATTCTATCATTTAAAGTTTCCCAATGGAGATCGTATGTGCCATGTTATTAATGCTTGGGAAGATGCAGAAGGGCTGATATTTGAACAGGCTTTTGCTCTTTTCTCTATAGTGGCAGTGAACCCAAATTTCAGGTTCTCATACTGCTACAAGTACACCAACTTCAGCAAAGAAAGCACAGAACAACTATATTGTCCGACACCAGCTAGCACACAAGCCCTTACGGAAAAGTAAAACTGTGCAATTATGTATCACATTTCCCCTAAGCTTCCTGGGGCCTGCCTATTTAAGGGGTGCAAAAGGCACTCTTTCCTAAGTATCTCTCTAGCCTTCCTTTGAACTCATGTAAGTCTGCATCCAGAATATCCCCAGGAAATGAATTACACAGGTCTGCCACAAATTTTGTAAAGAACCAGAACCTCTTGGTCATTTAAATCTGGCACTCACTATGATGGGGGGCTTGGGCTCTCAGTCTTTGTCCCCTTGCTCTTATTCCAAAGTACTTGGTGAACAAGAAATCCTTCTTCATTCTTTCTAGATATTTATACCCACTTATGCTACTACTTTTTCTTAATATACTTCCTAGCATTTTAGTTTTGAAAAGATCTGCTCTGGCCTCTCCTCCCTAACTGCTTGCTAAGCTGTGCCTTAGAAGATTTCGGGTAGCTTTGATTCTGTCATTTCTCTCACGTATCAGCTCCCTCCCTCAAGGATTGATTGTATGCTCATAACTTGCTTTCTTTCCTTTTGTTTTTTTAATTGTAATTATACTTCCCATAGGACAGCTGTTGTGTTTTATATATGCAAAAACATCCTGAAAATGTAACATCAGCATAGCAATGGCCATGCCTGCATGCATTCATTTCACTTCCACTGTTCATAAATACTTACAGTAACAAAAGCCTCCAAGTAAGCTGACTACCTTTTAGTTACTTTCTCTCAACTCTTCCTTTATGTTGACATCAGTCAGGAACTATGTCCTGGTTTTCAGGGAAGGGAAAGTCTTTTGTACTGGGGGAAGCAAAGTGGATGCTGGCTAGATTTTCTCTTCTTTTGTTTTTGTTTTAAATGTCCTTTATATTAGTGAAAGCAGGCCTGCTTTATACAAGAAGCCGGGACAATATGCAGTGCTATTCCTTTCCGTTTTCTCTTTGTGCAAAACCAGGAGATGCTACATTATCCGAAAGGCAGAACAGACTTATCTGTCACTTGCAGAGCTTGGCTAATGCATGTTGCAGATGTCCCAGGAATAGTGCCTCAGTGATATAAATGTAAGAGAGGCAGTACAAATGCATGACATTAAATCAAACATCAACCCTGACCTTTAGAGGTCAAAGAATCAAAAGCAGAGAGTTGCAGATGCTCTTTCTGCAGATCCCTGGAGATTCCCCATACCACGTCCAAGTAAAGCTCATGATACTTCAAGCATGTTTGCAGACTGTGGGGTGTTGAGGACTCATCCTTGCTGGCTCTTGAAGGAGCTGCAGGATTCCCCTCAACCCAAGGTAACAGCAACCCTATCCCAATAGATGCCTTCCCCCCCGCCCCTTGAGTAGTGACAAGTTTGTCCTTGCTGCAAAAGGGAGGAAGGGGGCTCCTGTTGATGCATTTTAGCTATGAAAGTCATGCAGCTCCTTTTGCTGGACAATGTTTTTATCAGAGTCTTGTGGCATTTTGCAATAGTGGTGCCTTGAAGGAACCCTTATAAGAAAGCTGGTGTTTTCAGAGCACATGTGAGAAAAGGGACTACCTTAGAAACAGGGGGAAGGGCCTTCAATTCAAGCAAATCCCTGGCAGAAAAAAGGGTTGAAATACCTGAGCTTGCTTTAACTACGCTATCAATCTGTCTCCTGAAACAACATATGATCTGCAGACAGCAGCAAATCTTGAAGTACACGATCATGGCTTCAGCAGATCTGAAGCAATGGAGAGAAATGGAGCAGTGCCATCCTGGAAAGACTCCCCAAACCAGAGAAAATCTGACTGAGCTGTAGCTTAACCAAGAAAAGATCAGTCATCCCACTAGCACATCAACATGCATCCCTGCTCCATCTCACAGTGCTAGCAAACATCAGTCTCAAGGGACAAACAATGGATGTCAACTCCTGCCTGGAGGGTGGTCCAGGGATCAGTAGAAGTGGACCCAGGCATGACAAGGCAGGGGACCAACCCTATCACTACAATATTACCCCCATGAAGGCACAGCCATACCAGGGTGTTGCACTGGTTTCTTAGTTTCTTCACTACCAGTTTTCTGTCAGATTGAGAAGCTGAACTGGTGACACCCATGACTACTACAAGGGAAGAATGGAATGTGTCACCAGAGGCTGCTGATCCCTGTTAGCATTGGCCTGCATCACTATAGCCAGTCATGAAACAGGCATCACAGAAGTATCAGAACAAACTGAAACGTAGGATTTCCCATGAAGTTTTCTCATCCAAGTGGAACATTAATTAAGCCTGACCCTGCTTAGCTCATTGAAATAAGAGGTTTTGTTCTTGGAGGTGTCAGGTCTTTAAGCTAAACAGATTAACAGACAGGTAAACTATAAAATGACGCACAGCCCAGAAGGGCTAATAATCAGTTTGATGCTGACAGTGTCATTCCGAAGAAGGTTAATTAAAGTAATAGCTTAGCTTTCTCCTTTTTATATACATTGGTCCAAAGAAAATTATTACTTTAAATATTTCCCCGTGTTTTTGTTAATTATGCAACCTATTACAACAAGGAACTAATTAGCAAATATATCTGAGTTTGGAAACAAACTGCATCAATACATTTTCACAAAGGGTTTTCATCTTCTTGAGACAAAGATCGCTTTCAGCTATAATTAAGGCTGATAAACCTGGTAAAGAGGAAATTAACAAAAATCGCAGCATGCTGAGCAGCTCAAAGGGCTTATGAAAATATTCTTCTGAAAATTAAAAAAAAAAAAAGTCAACACACAAATGAATATTCCTCATGACATTCTTAATTATAACAAAGTGTCGTGGATTTTTTATCAAATTGAGCTTTCCCTCTTACTTTCTACAGTTTGACGCTTCATGTCTTTTAATTGTTTCTGAGTAACAGTGGAAGTTACTGTTCCTTTCACATTAAGGGAAGCAGCAATCAGCAATAAATTCCTAGAAAATGGCTTGTACAAATCGTTTCCTTAATCAAGGGAACTCAGAAGCACTGCCTGATTTACTGCTCCTTTTTTAATGCATGTTTGTCTTTTGGGAATAGGTGTCAGCACCCCAGGGTCTTGTCCCAGGTTCTGCCTTTGATTTATTCTCAAGCTGTGGACAAATCACTTAACCTCATTCAAACTCACTTTGTCTTCCTAAAAAAACAGATATGTGACTTTGTTCATCTAAGTCCTAGGTTGACTCTGCCTGTAGCAAATGTTTATAGTCGTCTCTGAGAAAATGGTATGAAAGATGGGCTACCATACAAGTGACAAGTACTGAAATATGCAGATGTTTCAGATGCCAGCCAGGTTCTCATGAGAACCTCCCTGTTCAGTGCCCTTAAATAGTGAAGGATCTTGTATCATATTTAGCACCACTTGTGAACTGCCCATGAAGAGCAATCACCTAAATTTAACCTGTAAACCTACAAGGTACATTCAGATTGAAAAGTCTCTTAGAACTACAAAATAACACCACTGAAAATATCATCAGGCTTAGGCATGACATCTTCAGCAAACCAGCGAGAAGCATTCTGTTCTAGAAGATGATAAGGTGAGATCCCACCAGCCATTTTCATCTCTCAGATGAGCACTTTCTAGAAGACCACAAATCTTCCCTGTAACACTGTCAGCCTTCTCTCTTCAAAAACTTATGGAATGAGTCAGCAGTGTGCCCAGGAGGCACAGAAGGCAAATGGCATCTTGGCTTTTAGCAGGAATAGTGTGGCCAGCAGGTCTAGGGATGTAATTCTCCCCCTGTACTCAGCACTGGTGAGGCCTCACCTCA
>JANHGN010023300.1:270087-290852 GCA_024605025.1 Megaceryle maxima | reverse complement strand
CAAATATACTTTTTTAGAGCAAAAAATTTTGTTAAAACAAAAAAGAAAAAATGTAAAAAAAAAAAAAAAAAAAAGAAAAAAAAAAAAGTTTAAGTAAGTTCACCAAAAATGAAAACAGAAAATCTGAACAAGTAAGTGAAGTGACCAGCTGGAGTGATAACATTTATTTTAATTTCATTTTGCAGGCTTTTTTTTTTCTTTTTTTTTTTCTTTTTCAGCAACATATCTCTTCCTCAGCTTATTTTTCCTGAATAAACAAGCCTCAGAGATTTAACAGATGTCACAACCAGGCAAATGTGCATCTCTTCTGTAATTTGTGCAGCACTCAGATTCACTTACAGTTTTGTGGGGCTGACAATGTTTAGTCTCACTATAAAACATATGATTTTTCTAAAGCCTGAGACCAGAGCAGTGTTAAGGGCAAATGTCTGCTTCGTTCTTGCACTGAGTTCAGAGGTGGAGGCCGATGCAGAGAAGCCCGTCTGCAGTCCCAGCTTGTAAAGCAGACCCTCCCCCCGCCGCCCCCTCCCTCCCCCTCCCCCCGAACACACCACAGGACGGTGGATTCTGAGGACTGGCATGCAAATGTTCATAACAACTGTCCCACTTTGCTCCGGTTCCTGTTTATTACTTCTTATTCTTTACCGTACCAGTAAATCCCTTCAAGGCTGCTCTTATTATTGAAGAGGAGCTCACCTGGGAATGTTTAGGTCCTTTCATAACAGCCTTAGGCCCAGATCTAATGTCTGCTGAAAAAGGATTCATTGCTTAAAGGAAATACTGATGACAGTTCGTTAGGGCATCATAAAAAAAAAAAAAAAAAAAAATCTGTTTCAACTCAGAAAAAGGCTGCTAGATATGTGAACAAATATTGTAGGTTAGCCACTTACTGTATACAGACTGCAGGATACACAGTTGTCCTGTAATCCAAACTTCCTTTAGATGCTTGCTAAAACCTTTTAGACAGAAAAAAATAAAAATAATAATTAAAAAAAAATAGACAAAAAAAGAGTTCATAATGTTTTAAATTATAATATAAATCTACTGATCTGCTATTAATACAATTCCTGTTGCTGTCTGAGGTTTGAGACACACATGTGTAATTCTTCAATGGCATTCTGTGTGTTATCTGGAAGGTCTCTCATTGCTGCTGCATCAATGCAAACCAGACTACACCCAGGCGAACAAAGGAAATTTAACTTTCATAAGTTGGTTTTAAAAATGCATTTACTTTGACTGCATTGAAAGAATCTAAAAAAAGATGAAAAGCATCTTTAGCATGCCAAAAACATCTGGTTTCATATTTTGAGACCAAAAGGAAATTGCATGAAGACTAAAATCTTGTTTTGATTTATATTATTATTGGAGGGCTGAGAAGCTGCCAGTCATAAAATAAAATTTTATGATGATAAATAAATAAGGAAAACAATCTGACAAAACATGTTGTGGAACAAAGCTCCATTTCAAGTTTAATTAACTGATAACAATGTTTATGATAGAAGAACTGTGCCACCAATTATACAGCTAGTAAATGCATGCTACCAACGCAAAGACTGGCCTATAAAAGCCTGGCTAAAAAGGTTTCTCTTGCAGCAAAATACTTCCAAACACAAAAGAGAAGGTATTCTCCATGTAGTAAATCACGCAGCAATTAAGATCCTCTTTGAAGACGTTTATGAGTAGGTCATTATAGATCGTATGACAATTGCTCTGCTTTCATTGTACGTAGTAAATTGCACAATAGTAGTAGTTCCTGCTCTCTAATACACCTACTGATAACCTCTGGAGAAGCTGGCAGTTTAGAAATTGTTACAGGATAGATGTATCTGTGGGGAGAGAAGCAAAAATTAAACATTTTCAGCTCTGCAGCACTTTGCTTTTTCCCAAAACCTTGTACGCAATTGTAACAAAGTGTTCCAGCAAGATTATTTTAGAAACATGAAGATCAGCTGCGTACTGCAGGGAGAAGTGATCCTTAATCATACATGTGAGAGTTCAGCCTCTTTTCTGGTAACAGAGGCTTGCATTTAAAATTACTACATACTTCCAGTCCTTGTGGTTTGAAGATACTGGGATCACAGCCATGATATGCAGTACAAATCATTAAATTTCAGTTTATGCTATACTGTAATTTGCCAGTTACTATATAAAATGGAATATACAAAATACAAGATTTTGTATTACAGATATTATGAATCACTTGCTAAAATAATACTGACATTTCTGTGGATAGGTTAAAAAAGCTTGGCTCATAGCATGAGACTACTCCTTTTTCAACTTCTGGAATAATAAACCACACTTAGGAAGCCCTGAATTTGACTAGCTGTAGGAATAGTACATTAACTATTCAGATCACATGCCTTATCACAGCTTTTCACCCCATTAACTATAACTGAGTGCTGAACTGCTGGTCAGACTACAACCCCAGTAACAAGTCCTGCTTGTCCCTTCCCTCCCACTGTTCAGCTTTAAAAACCCAGCCCTATCTAAAAACTAACCAAACAAAACTCCTTAATAAATTGCACATTAAATTGTATTGTAAGGAAATATTCAAAATGTTTCCCAAAAGAAAACATGCAGTGGCATTTGTATATATTGACAGCAAAGGTTGTCAGACTAAATGGAAAGATGTCCTTTATTTAAATCAATGCTTAGCAGCAGAGTAAATATTCAAAAGAAGCCAAAGAAGTTGTTGTAAAAAACTTCTATGGTTTTAAGCTTACATAAATATACTTCAAGGAGGGGAAAAAAAAAAAATCAAAAGCATTCTGAAGAATATTTGTTGTTTTAGTAAATAAACCCCAAATACTTGTAATTTACTTTTTCCTAGGATCTTTGTCAATCCACAAGCAATAATTCCTCCCCCCACCTGTATGTTGCCATTGTTCCTTCACCTATCTTGTTTCCTCTCTTATTTGCCTTGAAATATGACAGTCTCCTCAGTCCTCTAGTTTGGCACTGTTTTTTTATTTCTCAGGTGCATGTACGACTCCAACTTTTTTTCACCATTTAAATGAACCCAGGGAGGCTATGCTTCTTGTGGTTTCTTGTGTGCATGTGCATGGAAGTTAACATCCTGTCTCCAGTTCTGAAGGGAATTACTTCTGGCATGTTTCAACTCATTATCTTGAATCTTAATCAGCTGATGAAAAAAAAAAAAAAAAAATTAGTTCCATCAGCTGATGAAGGCCCAGAGTAATGAGTCAAAACATCCTGATCGAGACTCCCAGCTGCACTGAATGGAAGTCTACAAGTTACATATATCCTCACTGCATTCTTACAATCAATTAAGAAAATTCCCTCTTCTTTGCACTCCCCCAAAATAAACAGCTACAGGATATTAAGTCACGTGGAAGACTATTGTGTCCCTCAAACATTTGGTGTCCCCCTCCTGTAAATCTTCAAAAGCACAGGTTTTACAAACCTTGCCACGCTTAACTTCTTAAAAGTAACTGACGAAAGGATTTTGTCAACTTTGGAATGCAGTTCAATGGTTCTGATGGCTGCAAAGGTCTTTAAAATGCAACTGTGATACTATAACTGACTGAAACTTCTCAGTAGAGTTTATGGTTTGGGGACTCACATTTTCCAGCTGGAAAACAAACAGAGAAAATATTTTCTTCCTCATGCATATTTGTATTTAAGGCCTACACTATTAAAATGTCAACATGTAACTGCTAGAGGAGAAAAGCAAAAATGAATTGTGGCAAAATTCTGTAAAATGTACCCCGAAAATATGTTAAAAAGGAGGGAAAACAATTTTCTCTTTTCATATTGTATGGTAACAGCTGTAGGGCTGCCTTATAGTAAGTACAAGAATTTAACACAAGTATTTATTTTAAAATATGCTGTTTCTTCCAGCTGATGTAAAATATCTGGGCAAAACAGTCTGTAGCTTTCAGATCCTGTCTGATTCCTTGAAGCTACTGTATGCCCAAATAGCCACGTTGCTCCTTCCTTTCCCTTGCAGTCATAGCTATGTGGACATCTGCAGAGGAATCACACCATACAGTTATCCCTGCATTAGTGACCTCCAGGCTACGTTACTGAAACTCAGACCTAGAAATTAGGCTGTATGGCCTGAAAAAGCCCCACATGGGGGAAAATACAACAGAATGTCTGCTTAGTGAAGCAAATTGCCACATTTATCCACTTTAAGGTTTCCGTCTTGATATTTAAAGCTCTCAGTGTGATATGAGATCTCTGCCTCTCTGCCTATGAGATCACCTCCCTCTACAGAGCTGTAACCTGTCATGACATCTCTATTGCTCTAAAATCATGTAACTGCTGGAGAGAAGGAGGAAACTTGGAGTAGTGGATGCACAGTGTTCAGGGAAGGCACGTTGGAACTTCAGGTTTCTCATCCTGGTGAAAAAACGTACCAGAAACTGCAGACCTACCTCAGAACTCGTGGCCCAGTGCAAAACTCATCTCTAACTTGTCTTTCCCTTCACCCACACAAATGTGAATCAAGCTGTTTTTCCAGTATGAAAGAGAATGTTATTGTCATGATGATGAATAAGAAGAGTGGAAGAAAGGAGGATGTGTGGATCACATGGATCTTATCTGAGGTGACATTAAGAGAAGTTAAAATTGAAATGAATTTCACAGTTTCCTGAACAAATTCTGGATGTTGATATATAGTCTTCTGTGGAAAACTTTCCTTAGTTGTCTGTAAGTCTCTCCAGCACCTCCCAGTAGTGACCTTTTTTTGAACTCACATCACGGTTGAGCCAAATCTTCACTACCCTCTGATCTGACCACTACTATGGTAGAGAGGAAATAAATAAATAATAAAGCAAATTACAAAGGAAACTCCACTTAAAAAGCCTGAGAAATCTCAAGCATAAGCACTGTAGAAATGCAGCACACAATTGTAAGGATGAAGGTAAAAAGATGTCCCCAAGGCAATAAGGAGGTTTTAATTTCTGGGATATAATGCTGACGATAGCTGAATAAGACTGCCATCAGCTAACCTGCAATAAATATTATCACTAGCAATGTCATTGCTATTGTATACAGTATTTAAAAAAAAAAAAAAAAAAGAGGATATAATAATGGTGGGTTCATTACATGTTAAATGGTACAATAAGCAGTATATAAGAACCAGAAAACAGAAATAAGTAGATAAAGGATTGGCCCTTTACAGATTTTTTTACCCTGATTTACATTCTGTGTCATCACACTGGCTGTTGTGACATTGCATATTTAATCAGGCTAGAACTGGCCGCTTTTAACTAGAACAGGATCTGAGACTGCTAATTTACCCTTGCTATCGACTTCACTGGCTCTTACTGCAGCCTTATGACTTGGTAACAGGGGTCACCACCTGACTGAGATCCCAGTTGCGTGCCTACAATTTGACAGTCTGTATTTGACACTGGGATATTTCTCTGGGTGATTAAATCAGTCCAAGCAATTCCGAAATGACCGAGTATGTTTCTATGTGTACAAAACTCAGCACTGACAGATAGGATGCAAGTCTATCTCTCTGGGCTCCTGGTGTTACAGGAGCTCAGAATACTTTTAGCTCAGCAATACAGTGGTTTTCAGTCCCAAAGATCATTTGCAGCCACGCTTTTCCTTCTGGGATAGTGCTATGTCATTGCTAGATTCAGCCTTGGCATAAACATGTACCTGTGTCATTTGTTGGGATATCAGTTGAGTTTAGGTACCTTGGTTCATCCTACTGCTTTTGCCTTGGTAAGGCTGAGTTTCCCTACAGTTATGGTGTTCTACCTGTGGCACATCTACCTGTTACATCAGGACTCTCTTCCTTTGGTCCTTTCAAGTGCTTTCCTATTGTGCTTTTTAAAAACTGAAAAGGGGGGGGGGGGGAAAGCACTCTCACACAATAAGCACTGATACTGAATAGTCTCTTTGTAGCTAAAACTTAGAAGAAGATTTACAGGAGACAAAGATCTGTGTTTATTTGTCAATATCTAAGGGCTAGTCTTAAAACTACAGACTCTATGGGCAGTACAGCTAAATTCCTAACATTTGCATGGAACGAGGTATCTTTCTTTAGAAAAAAAAATTCTTTGTGTTTATAACTCAGTAATTAGACATATGAATATACCTAACAACCACAGCAATGACGAGAGAGCAATTTTAGTCCCCTTGATACTGTCTGGGTGACAGCAGTTGTTACAGTTGGGACTACTAAATAGATAATATGTCTCTACAATGGGAATGAGACAGCATACAGAGCAAAAAACATGCCTTGTGGAAGATGTTTCTTTTTCCTTTATTTGAAAACAAAGTAATGTAGGTCTTGAAAAGGGGAAAATGCTGTGAAAGAAAGGTAAATAATTACCTCTCTGGGTTTTTATACACAACCTACCTCACATGTGCAGCAATGCCTGAAGCTAATCTCTCAGTACTTTTTGTAGCTCCAGTTAGAGTGATATTGGCAGCTGCTAGATGAATCTGGCTTATCTGTTGCCAATTGCGTGCAGTACATGTGTGTGGCAACTGCTATCCTCACCAAAAAAAGATTGGCTCAACAGTATTTAGCATATTTTCCTTCTACTGTTTCTATGCCCAGGAATGTAACTTTTCTTTATTGTTAACCATTTTATTTTTTACAAAAATGGCTACAGTCATGGATAGTGAAGTGGTGCACTGTTCCCACCAGACCTACAGTTTGGAAACTTCTCTGCATACATCTTCAAACTTGACTTGGCTTTAAACAACTTTCCTTTTTTTTTTTTTTTTTTTCCGCAGTAGACTATTACCTTTAGAAGCTGTCTACAATCATTTTGCTTTTTCTGTTTTTCTCCTGGCAGAAGAGTCAAGCCCGGTAACATAAAGAACAGCTCACTTACCTGCAGGGTTTAGCACCATAGCTCTGCCTGTCTTGCTGTTCAAACCAGTGGGTTTCCAGTATGCAACCAATGTGGGCTGTGTGGAAAAAGTGCAGTGAAGCAAGGCATGTGCATTTCATATAGAGTCCTTTTCACCTCTGGGGATGACCAGCCTGTAGTTTGTCTAAGCAAATTTAATAAGCAATGTAGAGGCTTGGAATAACCATCTTAGCCTACTTTTCAGGTACCTAAAATAGATCAGAGGAATCATGTTTTAAAAGTGACTATCCCTGTCCTTAATAGGGAGCTTGGGGTAGTTATCTCCAATGTAGCTACTTTAAATTTGACTAATGCCCAGTTTGTGTTGGTTTGGCTCAAGGCCTAAGATTTGTCAGGATCAGTAGGCTTGCTAATCCACACCCTGGCATTGCAATAGACCAGGGAAACTTCAAGGACCCTCTTGGGTTTCCTTTAGGTGCTTTGAGTGAGAAAGGTCCTGTGTCCCATGGGGCTCAGGCAAGGGATTCTCCCTAGGCATTGAGAGGAAGAAGAATAAAACAAATCTGTGAAAATCACAGGTTTCTAAATTTCAAATGTTGACAGACAAGACCTTGGTAGTTCTACAAGAGTACGAGAAGGCCATCTGGGGCCAAAACAAGGCCTCTGCCAGTAGTCTTCCTCAGTAAAATATACCTAAGGAAGGGATTACAAGAAATTGAGAAAATCCAGGTTTTGTTGCTAAATCATGTTCTGGTAAAATACATCAAGAGGTCTGCTGCTTCTACTTCCTTCACAGTGTTCTTTCAGTTTTCCTCATTGTCAGAGGCACCCACACTTCCAGACACAGTTATCACAGTATTGTGAAGACCAGAAATCTGAGATTCAGAATTAATGCTAAATAAGCCACCACAAGGTCATAGTCTTTCCAGATTTCATCATTAGAAGTCTGGCTAAGGAAACAGAGGGCAAGCATCATTTCAGAGCATTTTTACAATGCTTGATTTCTCCAACCTCCTCTACTAGGGCTAAAATAGTTACAATGCAGATGACTTCCCAGTGATTTCCGTTAGCCACAGCAGCACACACAGTTCACAACCCCCCCCACGTTTTATGGAGGTAAACAACATGCTTTTGTAGGACTTATCAAACTATATTAAACAATTTTATCCCAGCTATTCCAGTGCAGATGACTAGCAAACATTCTTCCAGAGCTGCCCTGCCTGGAATCTGCAAATATTAACACTCTGGCAAACTGATTCTGACATAAGGAACTACATACAGTAAACTGCAGTCCCAGTTAAAAATAAAAAAATTCATGTTGCTCATTTTTAAAAGGTGGTTAATAATGTGAAAAGAAAAAATGTTTGCAAAAAAGAAAAAAAAAAAAAAAAAAAAAAGAAAAAGACAGGCTGATGTGGGGAAAAATATTTTTAAGTGAGCACCACTGAAGCCTGTTATCTGATCTTTCATGAGACTGAGCCCCTCTTGAAAGTTATACCGAATACTCCATGAGATCATTTACGGTCTGTATTGGTCCTTAAGGATGTGAACAGGCAAAGCAACAGCACGTACAGTGTTTTTAAAGGTTTTACCATGGGTCCTTGTGTCATATTGGTAAATGGCTGTCATGAACAATAAACTGGGTATCTTGCTCTTCCATCCCAATGTTCCTACTGTCAGCAAGTCTGTGTGCAAACCTGGTGCACACCAACCAGCTTAATCCATGTGTTCCATGTGTTAATTGTTCACATTCAAATGTTCACAGGCTTCATGTCCACACACACATTGACTCTTCCTTATTCAAATCAAGAGGCGTGGAGGTTAATCTCAGGCCTTCCACGGTTACTGGATCTGCTGTCACAGCTGAGGTCCTGAGTTAAAGTAACACCCTGTTGTGTTAAAATGGAAAAAAACTATGACTCAAGTCCTGAGAAGGAACAGTTTCTGATCATGCTGTCTGCATAAGAACGTCTGTCCTGGAAGCCACTCTGGTGTGAACAAATGATTTCCCTACAGTAATCTGGTAAACTGTCTGGTATTCATTGAAGTTTGTCTGTGGAAAGAGATCTGAAAAGCTGTTGAATGTGTCCAACAAATGCTGAACTCAGTTGATCCCTCTCACATATCAGCAAGTGTGTCACTGTATGAACATCCCTCTGTAATAAGCCTATCTGCAATGGCAATTGAACAGTGAATCAGATCTAGCTCTTAACAAAGTGAATGGGAGCATTTACATTGATGTCAACAGGAGCATTTGCACTGATTTGAATGGAAGGAAGATTGGCCCACCGATGGATAGATTTCATTCTCCAGTCTAAAGTACAATAAAACTTGAAGGAACGCTCCAGACCTTTTTCTCTTGAGCTTACGTATGTTTTAGAGGCAAGGTACTGATATTAGTGATTTTAAAATGTAGTGCAGTATTCTTTGCATAATACCCAGGCCTATTGTCTGTTCTCTTATTTTTACATAGAACACACTGTCAGCAGATACATTTCATCACTTCCATCTCAAGGATATTGGTTCAGTTCAGGGTAGCCTTTTACATTACTTGAATAATGTATGTTATACATGGAAAGTAAGTTCAAATAAGCCTTGCAAAAAAATGCTCTTCCCTTGTACACAAGGACTGATTAGAAGGTTGAGAAAGGAAAAAAAAAAAAACCAAAACATATAGCCAGCCTCAAAGATTTTAAACAAAAAAAACCCCAAACACATAAGCTGTCTTAAGAAGAAAGAGTACATAACTGATTGGATTAGTGCATCTGTATCATTAAACATGTATACATTTTACAGGACAAAGATGGTGTTGACTTTACTCTTTATTAACATAGAACCTGTCCTGTTCAATCAGTGCCATCTGAGTAAAAAGGTGATAATGAAAAATACATGTAGTCATAGTAAAAATAACTCTTTCTTCTGCAAGCACTTTAAATAAGGCTCCTCAGAGGGGTTCACATACTGTAGGACCTAGAGATGGCTATCTGCATCTGAATTATTTCAGAGAGCTTAACATATCTCTGTAGACTGAGAAAGAAAGTTTAAAAAGTATAAGTGAAAAAAGAACACTAAAATGAACAATGAACATTTTTTCCCCTTTTTGGTTTTTCTGAGCTTCTGATCTGATTTTGCTGAAGACTGTGAGTGTCTTTAGAACAAAGCAAGAAGCAAAGTGGAAATTCTATTTCCCTCATCCTTCCCAGTGAGTGTCAGTAATTCCCCAGGAAGTGCTTCGTGTTTCTATTACATGTCATCTTCATTCATCCTTTTTTCAGCACTCCATTTTGCAGACAGTGTGCCAGAGAAAGCACACTCCTGTGTCCATACAGTCAATGATTATGCATTCGCTGTCTCTGAAACAAACATGCATGGATGTGTTAAGTTTGGCCAGGCACGGTCACAGGTTTTGGATTAATCTGAACCACCCTTCAAACACTGTGCAGACTTTACTAATAAATCCTATTGTAGTTGAAGGCAGGTCAGAGTAGAGAAGCCTAACTGCTTGTTTTGTCTTTAGCAGGGCATTGATATGCCTCTAGTAGAAGTCAAGAAGCAGAACTAATAAACATCAGGTTGGAAGAAAGCAGAGCTGCAGCCCTACCTCTTTCTGTATCTTTATTCCTGGGAAAGGCTCTATCAATAGAGTGAAAGTTATGGGTATGAGAAGACTTTCCAAATGAGCAGTGACCATCTTTTTGACTGTGACCTTATTTCATATTTTAAACAAATGATTTTGTGAAGTCTCATACCATATTTTAGGCAGGAAGGCAAGGAGGATTTTTACTGGTGAAAAGCTGAATTTCACCAAATGGATGTAGAAGCAATTATTTAGCTATCCTGTGGAAATGACCTGAATATAATGTGGAGAAAATATCCTAGTTCTGCTAGTACTAGACATTCAGGAAACTTGGATACAACTGGTATTTCATCATCTTCATTTATATTTCATTTCTAACTTTGTGGTGTGGGAAATCCCCTTAATGAAAAGTAGTGGTTAGGTAGACAGCAATACTGCACAGTGGGTTGGCTCTCACAGCAGTCACTCCTTCAAAAGCACACACACACATGCACACAGTGCCCCTCAAAAATTTCCTCTTTATAATTTCGGGAAGAACTCAGTAGAAGCCCTTATTTTTAGCAATTAATGGTTTCTAATCTGCTAGAGCTAGAAATCTGCACTGCTATTAATTCACCTGCAGACTTCCCATTGCTTTGAACTGGAATTGTGCAGGGAAGTCAATTGCAGGAACGGACACTTCATAGCAGTTTAAATGAAATGAGCTTCTGCAATGAACAAATGAACACTGAAGCCAATCTGAGCCAAGAAAAGCACATCAACATCCCAAGTGAGAGCTGACCTGAAAGGATGGAACATCAGGTGCAATTGTAATTTTTCAGTTTTAAGAGACAGATTAAGTGCTGAGAGCAGCTGGCAAAATGATAGAAATTATTTACAAGGATTTTTGTATTTTCTGGAGCTGGGTCCTTCTTCTGAAGGTCAAGGGACAGACCCTACTGCTGCTTAAAAAGAACTTTTTGCAAGCAAGATGGAACCATGCCACTGATAAAGTTTAGTGTTTTAGTCTGGCCTTTGTGTAACACCTGCTCAGCCACATAGCACCAGCCTTCTAAACCATCTAATGGAAAAAGGAAAAGCAGGCTGAACACATCTGGTCTTTTCAGTAGAAGATTTTCCTGCCCTCACTCCCAGAGTTCCTTCAGAAGCACTGAGTTTATTTCCTTAATGAACAAGTTACTGGGCTCATGATTTAATGAACCCCAGGGAAGCAGCTGCTGTCCACACACCATGGTCCCCCCATCCAGTAACGTCTTGGATCCACAGAAGTCCATGAATGAATGGACAAAGATTTCCCAGTGAAAAGCTTCTCATTGCAGGGGTAGATCCTTCTCCCTGTCCACACAAACTGTGGTGGGGGCTGAGTGTGAAGAGCAGCAAATAAATTCAGACTTTAACTTCCAGAGGAATAGCAGTACGCATCTATCCTCAGATCAGATCACGGTACAGTTCTTGCCGCAGCCTCAACTCACAGGCCTACAGCTGTTGTGAGATTGAAGAGGACCTAGGAACTATGTAAGGGTGATAAAGATTAGAGCTTTCTTAATAATTCTTGGATGATGTTGCAGGCAACTTCAGCTGAAGATATGTATAACTTTTGTTTGGCCCTCAGGGAAAAAAAAAAAAGCTTGGTATCTTTTCATGATTACCATACTGAATATTGTGTATATAGGATTGTACTGCACAAGATACATACTTGACTCTACCTCTTGCATGGCTGGTGATCACTAAGATCTCAAGCTCCTTTTTCAATGTAGGCTTCCATTTCCCTTGGATTAATTTTGTTCCTGCTAACTTCTAAGATGAAGTCATTCCAGAACAAAAAGCTCAGCCACATTTTACCATTTTTCTTTGTTGTTAGTTCCATACAAGCTCCTGCAGAAGTCTGCTAACTAGATTTACTTTTCATACACAGTATTATAATTTGTAGTGATTGACTGAGAATAGAGAAAAAAAGAAAAGAATGCTGATAATGACGTGTTGTGTTTCAAATCTAAGGTATAATCAGATATCCTGATTTTTTTTGTTTTGTTTTTTTGTTTGTTTGTTTGATTATAGTAATTCCCTTTCGTTATTTTATGAACTTAGCTTTTCAAAATGATATCAAGTTGTGAGATCCTACCTTCTCAAAATCAGCCCCCTTCAGTGTTTCACAGGAAACATCTCAAGGTTACTCCACTTCACATAAAACACCCCAAATCTTAAATGGATCCTGAAAAATGCAAGCTGAAAGTCTTTTTCTTCCAAGTATGTTCCCCTGGTACAACCAGGAAAAAGAAAACCAAACAAAGCTAAGACATCAAACTAAAAATAGCATAAATAAATAAACAAACCCCAAACAACCCAAAACATTACGGCAATACTTCTTGCCCTAGGAGAGGTCTTCTTGATAGTTACTAATGAGGATTTTCCCTTTGCAGTGATGGAACTGTATTACAATAGTTGTGCTTCTGCATAGAAAAAGTGACACACGTAAGGACAGATTTCTCTTTACACGTGTGTACTCTAGTTTTTGAAGCACCCTTCTCCCCAGATTTGTCATTAAACATTGAATTTTTCTCTCTTGCAACAAAGAAGTGTACATGTATAAAGTGCATAGATTTAGGTTGGTATTATTCTATTTTTATTCAAATAATCTTAACAATGTTATCTGGTTTCGTCTTATCAGATATTATTGTTTGGAGTAACATGCCCCACAGAATCAATAAAACTATACTGTATGAACCATGATCTTTTTGAAAGAACATTGCATCCTGAGAAAACATTGAGAATCACTGTCTAGCATGCCTAAAATCAGAAAGAACTCAAAAAAACCTTTGTAACGTATTATTATATTTTACACTCCAAAGGTCCTTTTCAACTGTAAAACACTTGGTAAGTGCATTAGCCAAGAAGTTAATCACAAACTTCCTATCTGATTCATGACATTTTGTTTTACCCAAGCTGCTGATGGAGTAATTGATAGAAAGAGGTGAGTAACCTTTCTGATGTCATAGAAAGAATCATGATGCTGTTCAATCTGAAGCTCAAAGAAGGAACTGAGATTGATTTCTGGGGCAATCCCGAGACAATGTCAGCAGAATAAAAAAGTAAATGTTTAGCTTTTCTCAAAAGCCAATTCTGAAATCCCAAGGACAATACTAAACAAGTGAAAATAACTTTAGCATAGATAAGTGAATCTTTCTTAACTGGATCACTTTGCTGCTCTGTTAGAAAAGATCAGACTTATGCTTGTACCAGCAAAAATGAGATGTATGGCAGTGCCTGTTGCTGGGATAAGTCTCTGTGACAGGCTGCATTTCCTTGGCCAGCCATAGAGTGATAGGGAAAATGCTCTGCCTTAAGTGGAAGAGCTCAGTTTTTCCATCATCTAAATACATTTATTCCTTCACAAGAGTGGCACTCATTTCACTTACCTTTAACTATCTTAATGTTAAATGTTTGTTTTAAGCTAGTCATCTAGCCTGCCTCTATAATTAATGGATACAGATAAGCACTTCTAGAGGCAATTCATCCCATCCTAAAATAACTATTTTATCAATTTATTCTGAGCTAAATTAGCCAGCTTTAACTGCTTACCTAAATCAGGTAAGATGAACCTCAAACCAAGAGTTAGCAAAGAGTAGTAGCGAACCCAGTGAAAGTATCAAGACTCACAAGGTGAGGACATAAGTATCTGTTGAATAGATAATATGACAGTCCAAAGTCTTCTGTAAAAGCAGAAGAAATTCACAGTTAGCAAGCTTGCCTAGTCTGGCAGAAACATCTGTGCAGGACTCTGTGCTGCAAGGTTCTTGGGAGCAATGAAGCACTAGTGCTTATAGAGAGATCCATACTAGGTAAATCAGTGAAAGCTTTTAGAGAAAAACAGAACTTTAACTTTACTTTAGTAGAATTATTTACTTTAAGAAAAACGTATTTTGCACTGACTATAGTTTGTACTTGGTGCAACTCTACCAGCTAACAGTGTCAGGCCCTCGATATGGAGGAAGCTTCTGCCAAAAGACATTGTTCTGATGCAATCTTCAGGGTTCCTGCATTTAAAACAATAGTATTCATGAGATAAGAGGACCATAACGTAGAAGAATCCACATACCTTGGGCCAGGTATGAGGCGGCAGGATGGGAAAACACGTGGTATGAAGCCACAGTATGGCTTCTGGTCACCAACGGTGTACTGCTCACAGCTCTGCCACAGAAAGGAAACCAAGATCTTTAAAAAATAATTCAGACTTCATTTGCTTTATAAAAAAAAAATGACTTGCCTGAGGAGTGCTGGGTTCAGGAGTGGGAAGACTAGCCCATGTCCTTGGGAAATTGAGTGTATGTCAAGTGACAAGAGGAGAGGGGTATGAGGAAATGAACTACTCAGCCAGTTGTTTCAGAGGGAGAGTTTTGCATTTCTGTGGCACAACATTACCTTTTAAAGTCTAGTTGTTGACATTGAGGAGTTGGAAATGGAACTAGGTCAGATTATCCTTTTGTTTACACAAGTATAAGTGAAAAATTCCCAAACAACCTTAAGTGACCAGACCTGACAGCATTTTCTGTGGACTCTGGGTACAGACACAGGTACACTTGCTCTGCCCAGCCTGAGAGAAGGGATGCCTGCACCATACGTTGTACTAGCTGTGCAGTGCCCAACCCAACCTGTTGCTGTGCAAAGCAGGCACAGGCGGGACTGCTGCATCCTCAGCAGTTCCAGACCACGTGTAGTTGAGGTGCAGTAAAGGCAACGCAGTACTTCTCTGTATACTTGCACTCATATATGGAATTGAGAGCAGAACTTGCTTCAATAGAAACATCAATACTGAAGCAACAGGAATCTCAATTCCCCAAAAAAACAGGAGCCTGGTCCATATCTCAAGGGTCCCTCTGAGATCAGTTGAGAGAGACAGTAATCTCTGGGTCAATTAATCCTAAAACAGGTATGTCTAAAATAGATAGAACAATCCATCCTGTTCTTCTCTCTTTACACAGACTGGAAAAAAAAGCTTATGTACCATGTCTGAACCCTTGGAAAGTTAGCATCAGCTGAGATGAATCCAGTCCAAAAGACCATTTTAAAGCAAAGATAAATGAGTAATTTCACCATAAGAAGTATTATAAGGCTCTTGTAGTTTCTCCAAAGGCAAATGTCACAACCCTAGGAAATTCAGTGCTCAGCTTAAGCATAAATGATATCCCAATGTATTTGGGTACCAAAATGCAACTAAGACATGAATAACTTTAACTGCTCTCTGAAGTATTGCACAAAAATACACAGCATGACTGAAGAGCCAAATTAGACCAACTGATTTGTAAAGCCACGTTAGATTAATTTTATATCTCACAAATGTCCAGGCACAAATAAAGAGCTTAAGAATTTATTCCCATGCATTTTTTTTTTAATACTAATGGCGAGGAATTCCTCCTCTCACTTGCAAGTTTTTTAAATAACTATTTTATACGTCATTGCTGATAGTCATTTAACTATATACTGTATCAAGTTACATTTCATATAGCAATAAACACACACCACTGCAAGATTAAAGCAGAGCAGAGCATGAGCACACTCTTATGCACAAGAGTTGAGGGAGACCAAGAAAAGAAGAAATCATCTGTATAGTCTAGTAGTGATACATCAGCCTTTTTCTGGTCCTCTCCATACAAGAAAAGCTTCACGGTGTGTGAGAACAGATGAAATAAAAAATGAGGGAATTGACTGAAGTGCAGCACTTTGTTTTTAGAGGTTTTTGCCTAGAGCAGAATTGAAGTGTATATTCCTGTATGGACAACTTATATCCTTGGAGTTTAAGGGCAATGAGCTGCAAGAATCCTTTTTATGGCATCATTTTCCTTAAATGGGTTAATGTTTGAATAGGAAATAAATAGCTTTATAATGAATAATAATAATAATCACAGAAATAATTACTTAAAGCAATTTTTTGGCTGTCATGGAAATTAGGACATCTAAGTTATCTTAAGAAGAAGGAGATTATGACATAATATAAAAGGATTTTGAGGGAATGTCTAAAAACAATGAAGTGGTGTCAAAAATTATGTGTCAGTTGTGCCTGTGTTTAATGTTGCTAATTGAGACAGGATGGAATTCTGGGAATACTTTTTAAGATGCTTTTTACATGAACGAGTGTGTAAATTAATGACAATTTAAGTGTTTGAAGAGTGTATGTAGTTCTGTTGGAAATGTTTATTTTTGCTTAATAAAAATTGTTAAAATTGCAGACTGAAGCATGTAAATGGGGATAAGATAGTACATAAAAAGGGGAAATAAGCCTTAAAACTGCATGTCTTCATGCTCCAGTAGCAAACTGCAAGCGATGGAAAACTACCCTTGAACTGCTGTGTTCACGATAGTGGCTTAAAGATGAAGCTACAACATGAACATCAGAAGTAACAATACAGCTGCAGTGTGGTTATCGATGTGCTGCTCCTCTGGAGAAGGCTATATTACCTTTATATAGTTCACAATATAGTTACAATTGTGGTGGTTTTTTTTTTTTTTACTTCACACAAAATATTTTCATTCAGAGGAAGACTGAATCATATATGACAGCTGTCAGTTAAGCACTTCTAGAAGACACTGAGATACCATATTGATGGAAGCACTCCAAGAAGCTGAAGACAACAATCCTGTGCTATCAGGAAAACTGATGGTGTAATAAGTGTTTTCCAAACCTTAGTATTTAGGGACTCGTGTTTTATAGGTGACTTATCTCACAAACAAACACATGCCTCTCGTAGGATACTGACAGTCAGAAAGACAGGATAGTTTTAAACTGGGACCACTGGTAGAAATATAGAGGGGAAAAGGGAAGAAGTTAACATGCTTACATATGTAAGGATAGTAATGACGGAGAGTATATCTCTTAATTTGTTAAAATGCAGTAGAAAACGTAAAATCACCTAATCCCATTTATCCTGTCCAATATATATAGTAATATATGCAATTTACAAGCATTATTTCAGAAGCTCCTGACAGAAAATTTGACTTCAAGACTCAATTTCTACCATACAATGAAGTCTTACTTGAGGACTCCCTGGAGCTCATTTTGGAAAGTATGAAGTTTTAATAATTTCTTAGCACACACACACACCAGTTCAGCCCACTGTCCTTCATCATCTGGTGCAAATGCTCTATGTGACATCACAATACATCCTGTAGAGATAGGGATGCTCTATTTGTGAGAAACTCATCAATGGTGGAGAAGCATCAAAGCTGAGGACACTGCTTCTGCCGTTTCAATAAGCAAACATGTTTTCTCCTTTGTAGGGTGTGCAAGGAACAGTGGCAATCTCCCTCTGTCCCTTTGATGGTTTCTGAAAGACTGGCAAGATTGTATTGGGAGGATTGAGCCCTTCTGAAATTCTGAGAAGCTTTTTTGAACTTGGCAATTAGACTACTCTGCAGGACTTTGTCCAGTCAGTCCAGGGAGTAACTAAAACCAGAGAAATATGAGGGACTCCAGGGTAGAAAAGAAAATTTTCCATACCCAGAAACCAGTGTCTAACTATCATACTTGTTTGCTTCTGTTATTCTCTAGTCCATATTTGGGATACACTGAGATAGAGTTGAGACAGGACCAGTGAGGGATTAAAGAAAGTTATCACTTTGAAGCTCAGAGGTAGCCTATGCAGCCACTGCCCAAACATGAAAGGTGACACAAGGTTGTACGTCCTTTTTTCAGTTTCCCTGCTGTGGTGTGGGTGCCAGTCAAGATGGTTAGAGCTGGTCAAGTGAGGACAAGTAGCTTCACACTACTGTAGAGACAACCAGGAGACAGGGCAGGAAAAATCTTTCCACTTCAGCCCCCCTGTAAACAAATAAGAGTTGAGTTAAACCACCACTTCACAAATGTCTCTGAGCAGCATCAGTGTAGGAGTACCCTCATCTCCTCCAGGAGAGAGATTTGAGCTAGTTAGAAACTCAGCTCCTCTCCATCTCTTCTCCTTTTCTTCCCACCATGTTTTAACCCCAGCTGTACCTTCTTGTCATATTTCTTCTGCTGACTCTTAACGGTCACATGAGTCCTTGGTAAATCAGTTCAGATCATTGACTAGACAGAAAGTGAACACACCAAAAATGGTGAATGATTTTCTGCCAGTGCAACGAACTGAGCTGCCTCAGAAAGGGGTCAGGTGAGTGCCTGAATGGGTACCAGAGAAGAAAGTGGGCTGGGACAGGAGGCAGGACTGCCTCTCTTGAGTTTCACCAGCTCACTCACTGTGATCCTGCCAACTGACCTGTGAGCTAATGTTAGAAGTGTAAATGTTCTACATCTCTGTGACTGTATTCAACCAAAATTGGAGCTTTCCAAAACTTTCACAGAACTAGGAAGCAATCACAAGTGTATGTCCACAAGAATATATGACTAACTTGTGCAGTGAACTGATAATTTTCCCTCCCAGTAAAGAAAAATGTTAAATAACACACTTCATAAATCCTTAGAGCTACTGTCCACAGCAGATGTTCTACAGCTTCTGTGTTCTAGAGAATTTAAATATTTTGACAGAAATATACTTAGAGTTGCTCTCTGACCACCTCATCTGCCTGGATATAACTTCACTGGAAACAATACAAAGTAAAGGAAAAGTACATCTGGCTGGTCTTGATGGGAAAAAAACCCCAAAACCTTCAACAACAAAACCCCCCAAAAAATCACAAACTTGATCTACAGCTCCTTCTTCACATAAGGAAACCAAATGATCAGAACTTTTTTTTCTGGTCTGGAAAAACAGAAATGAAATAAACATATTTTTTTTTTTTTTTTTTTTTCTGAACTGACATTTGGCTTGATTTTGTTTTAAACAACAAAATATTTTTTTCACCATATTTTAATTCTCTTGTAAAAAAAAAAGCGAGGAGGAGTGAAATGTCACAACTGAACTATGTGGGAAAATTATCAGTTTCAAATGAGATACTTTTTACATTGAAAATATGTTTGAGATAGTCAAATAATTTCTACCAACTTTAAGCCTAAGTATGCCTGAGCATCAGCTCACAATCATGCAACATTTTCAGTATTTATGTGCCTCTATTTTCTGGACAATTGCAAAGAGTGCTGGAACTTGTCTGCTCAGTCTCCAAACAGTCAAACCCAGTATCAGCTGTGAAAGATTTGTGCAACTAAATTACTTTTCCATGCTGGGATTCCATGCTCAGCCTTAAAGACTACACAACATTCATCTAGAATATCACTGTTCTCTTAGAGTTTCTGTCCATGACAGGAGGTTCTGCTCTATATCAGCTCATGAGGCAAGCTGCTGGAAGGTGAAAGAGCCTGGGAGTTTAGGAGTTGGGGAGCAGTTGTGGTTTCTCATCATCTCTGTGGCAGGGTGCCAAGGAAGGGGGCAGGTGATCTGTCAGGAAATCATCAAGGAATCAGCTGCAACGTTATCAAAATGGAAAGAACTTTGGGATATTTGACTCTTAATTTTGCTAAATTGACATTTTTCAACAGAGCAAACCTTTCAGTTGAGCATTCAGTTCAGCTCTGTTACAAGTACAGCTGAAGTGAGGACCCTGAAAATCTCCATGGCATTTTCTCTTCATTCTGCCACATCCATCCAAGAGCTGGATGTGTCTTTTGACCTTTTATGCTCGTACAGGGGTTCCAACTGATACCTGTCAGACACATATACACCTGCCTGTACTGGTGGGAAACTCAGATTAGCCGTCCTCAGCAGCTCTGCTGCAGCGATCTCCAGTGAGAAGGAACAGAAAACAGGAAAGTGTGTGGATGGCAAACCAGCACTGCCAAATTCAGGAAGGTCATAGGAGATGCATGTCTCTCGGCAGCTGTATGCAGGAACGGGGGAGGAACATGCACTGAAGGGGCTCTGAATCACCAGCACTGTTCAGAGAAGATGGCCTTAGGACACCCAATGTTCATGCCAACATAAGCTCAGAGAATCACACTTGCTCTGGGTCTCAAAGTTGAGAAAACAAATGTCCCCTCCAGTGTTGGTTATAGAGCCTTCCATGACCATTATTTTCAACTTTATTCAAACTCAGAGCATTACAGATAAAACTTGAAGTAAAACATATTCCCACAATGAAGTTGTCTCTTCTCCTTGGAGGTCTCTACCTGCTTAATCTCTTCTATTATTAGTTCAGAAATGTATTTGTCCTGCTTGTGTGCTTGCTGGTTCTACCATTATGGTTTCTTCTCTAATCTGAGGACAGGAGACAGATTCTCTCCTCCACCCTTCTCATCTCTGGATATGCTCAGTGAAGGAAAGGGGAGGTTGCAACTGTTTTCAAGAGATGCTCAAGCTTCTGTGAAGCCTTTGTTTATTATTGCCTTTAATTTTTTTTTTTTTTTTTTTTTTTTTTTTTTTTTTTTTTTTTTTTTTTTTTTTTGTTTTCTTTTTTCTTTTTTA
>JANHGN010023300.1:256500-268947 GCA_024605025.1 Megaceryle maxima | reverse complement strand
TTTGTTTGTTTTGTTTTGTTTGGGGTTTTTTTTTTTCCCTGAAGAAGTTTTTTTTTTTTTTTTTTTCTATAACTCTAGGCAGGAAGCAAGGAAATGCACTCTTCTCTAGCCCAAAATAAACATTTCCCTGTCCTGTAAAATGATCAATCTATGCCCTTTTCCTCCAGCACAGTAAGGGCAATACAACATGCTGCTTGAGGAAATACTAACAAATATAGCCAGTGAGAGGGAAACAGATGGGACTAAGAAATTAAACCAGCAGATTTCTGGAAGGTATTCAAAGAGGAGAGTTTATAATACTGAAACAGAACTGCTCTTTAATTTTTTTTTTTTTTTTTTAAAGCCATGATCATCAAGATTTACCTTCAACAGGGCTCACACCCTCCCTGCTAAATCCCTCAGCGAAACAATAAGGAAGGACCTTTTTGCTATCATTCTGGTAAAAGTAAATCACATTTTACAAAAGCCAGTGCCAGCCTCCAGGCTGCAAGTTTCTCTACCTTTGGTACACTGGGACAAACACAGTGGTCTGTGTACCATGGGGCATGGCTCCAGGCTTGGGATCCTGTTACATCTTTACGCACAAAAGCTTCTTTCAGAATCTAAACTAACAAAACAGGAACAACTTTTATTCCTGTATGGTTTCCTCTGGAGCATGTGTTCACATTTAAAATCCTGACCTATGTGTCATTTGCTTGCATTCAGTTATTTGTATTGCTTTGGTATTACAAAGCACCAGCCAGTCTTAACCTCACTTACTTACCAATAGCCTATAGACATTGGCAAAATGTTGTTTATCCTCCTCCAGTACTGGTTCATAAATTCTTTTTTGACTGCTTCCTTTTTTTCCCCCTCTTTTCCATATTTTATACCCAGACAGTTGTGTTAGCAGCCAGCTTATTTTTCTCCACAGTAATAGTTCTATGGACATTTAAAATTTGATCCAATAAAAGAAGAAAAAGAAATGAATCCAAGGAAAATGTTTTACTCAGAAGGTCATCAAACATCGGAATCCAATGTTTGTCACCCTGCATTTAAAAATATCACAGTGTTTAAAGGTTCTGGGTTCTTTTCTGTACAATTTCCATAAATGTTTAAATAAACGTGTTATACACAAGGGAAACATTAAATGTATATAGATCAAATGCTTTTTTTTTTTTTTCCTTCCTTGTAATACAATTTTCTTTCTTTTTTTTTTTTTCTTTATCCATTCTCTTAATGAAAAACATTTTCCCTGTAAGTATATACTTCAGCACATTCTACGTTATTTTTCACAGCTTCTACATTTTTGACATTTCAGCCAAACCTAAAAGAACTATAAAATCAGGTTGAAGAATGTGAAACAGCAACATTTAATTTTGTTTTCATACTGTCCACTAATAACTGGGAAGAGAAGAAAGGTCTTGTAAAGTACAAAACCAAAACAAGTCATCAATGAGACATCGAGCCTAATAAAAATGCATTGTTAAAAGACTTTTGATTGCATAAACTAATAAAAAGCTGCATCACAGAGATATGAAGAGGTCAGTTCTTGGATGCACAGGCTCCAAAGAGAAACCAAGCATCCTGACTTACTAAAAAAGGCACAAATAGAATAATTAGGCTTTAGTAACACCTCCCTATGAGAAAGTCCTTTTCACTGAACGTGGTGAATCACAACACTGTAGAATAAGGCATGGTGAAGCACACTGAAACTATTTCTGACTTTCAGTGTGCTGTCCTAAAAATAAAGTGTAACTGTGGCTAAATATATTGTAAATGATCTATATAAAACAGACTTCAGCTTAGTAGACAAATGTAAATATTGTTAAAAGACAGCCTCTTGCTTCCCTTATAATAAACTTACTGCAAATGACTAGGTTGTGATATTGTTTGCTTCAACAAGGGCTGCAAGTATATGTTATTTGTCAAAATATTCTGATTTATCAATTTGTTTCAAACAAAAAACACACGCAAGAAGATAAAGAGTTAAGATTATGTTTCTTGTTGTAGAATTAATCAGATTCATATTAGCAGTAGTAAATGTCATGTTGGCACCTTTTCTTTCTCACACATTACAGTTTCAAGTCTTTGCTATGAGGAAATAATGAAGTAAAGATATGCAGTGCCATATACCATGCATCTTTTTTGTCAGTCTGCATAAGAAATGAATTGTATCCGCTACTAAGGAGGTCATGGGGGCAGCAAGTTAAGAAGAATGCTTAAAGAAAGGACATGTCAAAGGAAACAAGAACTTATTTTTTCAATACTTTCTAACAAGTATTGCAGTTTTGGGGAAATTAAATGCTCATAATAAATACTCGCCTGTCCTGGAAGCGTTTATTGCTTTTCATTGCTGCAAAGTTAACCCTGGTGACCAAATGACCTTGAAGTCCCTCCTGCAAACTCATGAAGTTCAATAAAAATGGTCTAATGCTACAAGCCCTAAAATTCATGCTTCAGTAGTAGTGTGATCAGCAGGGAAAATGCAACTTTATTGAGAAGATAAAAAACTGAGGACTCAAAAAACATCATTGCAGACAAGAGGTACATCTCATAAGGTTATCCCAATCCCAGAAGTGGATCAATCCCACTTTTGGGATTACTGAGTGCACTTTTACTAATTTTTTTTTTTCCTTTAAGCCATACTTCATAGTTAAGCTTGAAAAGTAAAGGCTGGGCAAAAAAACCCCTTTCTTGCCAGCAAGAAAAAAAACTGTTTTTGACAGTTGGATGATGCTTGTGTCTTGTGGTAAATTTTCAGCTTTGCCTACAAACAGAGCCTTTCCTTCCAGCAAACGCTAAGCATATCTTAAGCACGGAGTTAAGGCAGAAGCAAGCTATTGGTGTGCCAGATATTGCATCAAAATTACAAAATGCATTTTAATTTTATGCAATGACTAGGAATTAATGCCAAGTATGCTGTCAGCATGCAGTAGAGCATCTCTCTGATCATGCGAAATGACTGCCTGAGATATAGCAGCCTCCACTGCCTTCCGTCCTGTAGGTGCCACTGCTGCTAAGTGGAGCTTCTGAAGAAAACTAGATGAAGAGGCATGAAGCAGATGAAGAGACCGTGACTGTGGGTTTTTAAAAATGAAAGACTCACAGCATTTGCATTTACTCTACGGATACTTTTTGCCACTCTGATGGTGCCAACGAACTTGTCCATTTTTCTAGTTTGAGGTCAAAAGGCTTCTCTAAAGCCTTAGTAAAAAGCAAGAAGCAGGTCTTGGAGGTATTAAATGGTTAATTAATAAAGTGATGATTTAAAAAGAAATATTTTCTAAATGTTAAAGAGATGGAGGAAAAAAACTGACTTCAATAAAAATTTACTGGAAACTAATCTAGCTTTCTGCTTTCTTCTTATCCAAGTCACACCCCTCCCTATATGCTGAGAAGCTGATAGGGGCACTGGTTTTGCTCACGCATTTCTGAATGGAGATGGAGGGGAGAGGGTAGACTAACCCAGCATCATTCTGGAGTAGTAGCCACTTCCTTTATTTCCAATTGATAAATCAGGTAGTGAGGCTTTTATCTCATCCATTTTCCTGGATTTCCTCTGTACACGGTCTGGACATTTATTGTATTTTATTTTATTTTAATTTTTATTTTTATTTTTATTAGTTTTTTCCCTCAGGAACATCAATGCTCTTCCCAGGAATATATTAGATATGTTACCACAAGGATGACATCCTGGGCTATAACAGATGAGAGATCTTAAGACAGAATATATTTGCTCTGATGACAAGATCACTCACAGAGTAGGTAGGACATCAAAATTCACATTTGTGCTGAATCTCAGTCTGATCAAGAAACCAAACTACATCCCATGTTTTTGCCATCACCACAAGGTCATATAGATAATGTGGTGTCCTGAGCATTCCCATTGAAGGTCTTTCATTTCCTATAAACAATTAAAAAGAAAAACCCTACAACAAAGCAGCATGCCATAGTTGGACTGATTGCCTACTCTAGTGCTATAAAACTGATGACCAGATTGCTCCCTTAGAGACTGGTCACAAAATACAGCAGCTCCAAGTGTACATATGAAGAAAGCCCTGGAGTTGCCACTAGCCTGATAAAGCAGGGTGTGGGAGGCAAGGCTTAAACGTCTGGGCTCACTCATACAGAGGGTAAAATGGTACTTTGGCCTTCTTTCTGTTAGGAGGAGGAGGGTAGTCCTCTGTTTGTACGGACTACAGGAAGAGCGATTGCATTTTTCACTTCAGAAGTTCTTTGTTTCAGCCAGTTTAGTAACAAAACCACATTTTTGCTCCCTCTTCACATGGAGAAATTATTTTTGTCAATCCAGCTGAACCACTCACTGAGCAGTACACAAGAAAATCTACCTGTGAAAAAACTATTTTATAGACTTAAATGGACCTCTGCGGACCAGACAATTACTGAAAGGAATGCCCGATTTATAAGCAGATGGCAGAAGTATGCCACACAGTCCTTCGTTCTTCTGTGTCCCTGCCATTCAACCATAGGTCCACACTAGAATGATGAGTCCATTAAACTAAGAATCTGTGGATTTCTCCAGTTGAAAAGTGTTGCTTGAGAACATCAAAGGAAGCATTTTCTTCAAATAGAAAGAATATAAAAAATTTGCAATTCACATCTGGGGTGTAATGGATGGCCAGGTGGCCAGCTATAGTTAACTGTCAACACTTTGCATTTCCCTTTGCCATTGGCAAAGTTTGCACTCAGAAGTGAGAGTATAATGTGAAGAAACTAAAGCATGAAACCACTTAATATCATAATGGTTTGTGTTTGAAAAAAATGAGTCTTTTTATTTCTTCTTCCCAAGTTTTCCTCAGTACTTATTATGTTCACTGGCTTGCACTTTGCCAAATAGTATTAAAGAAATAAGTATTTTATGGACCTTCTTGTGATGACTACTTCAAGGTTATAGTGCTTTTTTTCTCTATTTTTCTCTTCCTCAATTGTGATAATTTCAGATCTGACCAGGTTGTATTATTGCTGTGTAATTCTAACACTTCTTTTCCAGTACAGACAAATATCTATGTCAACAATGTTATCGCTAGCTTTACTCATGCGAAATAGTGTATTATTCTAGAACTGGTTAAAGTAAGATGTTGCTTAGTGTACGAGCATCCTAATCCTCTCCCATTTCTACTTTTCTCCTGAGGACTGCAAATCTTCAGTGGTCTTAGTTTGCCTGTGATGTGATTCTCCACACTGCTTTTGCTTACACACTCCTGAAATAAGTGTAAAATGCAAAAAGGTTGTTTTGAGGCAGGGTACAGTAAAGTGTTTTCAAAACCTTAACCGCACCTAAGGGGAAATTAGGTACTTGGAAATGCCTTCTTTCTTCATCAGCTCATGGTGCATTAGCAAGCAACAGTACATTGTGGTTTTGGAAGAGAAACCATATTCAGAGCTGGCCTTTTATAAGTGGGATGCATGGCCTTTCTCTGATTTGGTGTATATATAATCTCCATAACACTGGACATGATCCAGCCCTAAGAGGACTCTCAACATTTTAACTTGTTATCATTCTTAGCCAATAGATATTACTTTACATTCGGATACTATGACAGACCTAGTTCTGTGGGAGGAAGAAGAAAGAATTATGCAACTAACATTGATCATCTATACTTCCACTTTGTGGGAGCTAGAAGATAGTACTTCTGAAAATCAGGTTTTACAGATTCTATCAGCAGCTGTGAATAAAATGAGCCATCCAGATGAACTTGAAGCAATAAAAGACAACCTGCAATGCATTTCCTGTTACTCCGTGATCTATCTTCGGTCTAATCTGCTAAGTGAAAAAAACTGAAAAAGATCAAGCACTCACAGAGCCAATGGAAGGAATTTAAAACAAAGGTGTATATTTCATCCACAGATTCCTAAGTGTGAATAAATGTTCTGGATGTGTTCTTTCCATGCAGGAACCTAAGCAAAAGATAATAATTTGCTAGGTAAGCTGAAGCCATGAAGATAAGCAAACATAAGTATTTCCATAGAAGAAAGAAAATATTTAAGTATTCACAGCTGATTACAATCTTTCTGGAAAAATTTATCATAGTGAGGTCTCGGCTGAGGCTGGAGCTACCAAATGTAGTTTTTTCAAAGATTAATTATTTGAAAAATCATTGCATTTCACATTTTTCATAGAAGTAGTTTAGAAGAGTTGAAGTGAAATAAAACTGATGAACTAGGAGCAGCATTTTTCAAACTCAAGGCTCCTTTCAAATTAAAGATCACCCCATTAGGAGACACTGCTGCCAGATTGGAACATAAACAGAAGTTAACTTGATAATTTAGTAGAAATATAAGATACATGAAGGTGTTGTTAAATGAAATGAGTCAGCCCCTAATATAATATAAATAGCTAAAAAGCTACCAAGTGTAATTCTCAACTTATTTCTAGAACAAATCTTGAAGCAAATCTTATTCAAAGTTGCGATATATATTCAGGTTCTTCCTCTTTCCCCAGCTCCCGACATACACTTCTGTTTTTGACAGAAATGCCAGGAGAAAAAGCTTTCTTGTGTTATTACATGGCTTAACTAGAAACTGAAATGATGGAAATTCTGCAAGAAAGCCTGTCATACAGTCTCAGGGAATTCAGATAAGGATCCAAGAATTCAAACGAAATCCAAATGCTGAACTGTTTGAGATACACTATGCTTTGAAGGTGAGTGACTTTATTCTGCCAGATGGGTCTTTGAAATGTTCTGCAGTGCCCACATGACTCATCAACAAAATTTATTTGGCTAAAGAAGCAGTTAGGGAATATACTGTACTATACTGTACATGGCCCCTCTAGGACAGCTCCAGCTGGAGCCTTAGGCAAGATTTATGGAAATGGAAATCTTAGGAGGCTTCGTGCCTTTTCTTCCCTTTTGCTGTGTTGCATCAATGAAACGATCGCCTGCAATCTTATCACATGAAGGCAAATGTGCTTGTTGGTGGCAGCACCCCCTGAAATGAAAGCAGCTGCACAGTGAGGAGGTGAGCTCCATGCAGAGTCGGAACAGGCAGCTGAAGGAGGAGGAAAATCCCACATCTCGAAATGGGGAGAGACTACCAAGACAACATCGAGGGTGCAGAAGAACGACCTAAGCCTTTTCTCTGTGGCTTTGGGAGAAGGGAATGGGGATGCGGAGGGACACTTTCCTCACCTGGCACTGTGAAGCACTGTGAAAGATCAGCACAGTTAATGCTGCACTCCCATTATCTGTTTTCCTATTCCTTTTCCTTCAAAACTAGTGAAAGAGCTCCTAAGTACCTTTCTACGTGGCCAGTGTTTCTCTCAATATCAATAGTGAGGATAGGGTGTCCTGGAGACCTCAGACAAGGAGATGTCTGTTCTACAGCACGAAAGCCTCAGTAGGCTCCTTTAGTGATGCTATAGGAATAGAGATGGGTTTCCTACAGCATCTGTCAGTATTTCCTAGCTCACACAGAAAAAGGAGAGGACAGAGGGTGGATCTTACACAGCTGGCAAAGTGCTCTAAGAGCTTTCTTGAGTGACACTGGGGTAAGTGCCACCTCTGTTCCCCACTGCTGCACCATCAGCCCTATTTTGCCTTATTTTGACATTGCCATGTCCACAGCAGTGAAGCCAGGGGTGAAGTCTTGTGCTGGCAGTGTGGCTCCAGGGCATCAGACAAGCCATGGCAGTGCCATGTACCTGTGAAAGATGGCATGGCTGAGTGGATGATCTTGTGACTAAGGCTGAAAACTTTACCAGGAGCTTGTGTGTTTTGCAATTCTGGGGCAGGCTGAGAAAGAATTTTTGCCATTAGTAAGCACAACCATACTCTTAACTATGGGCCATAACACCAGACTGAGTATATTAAACCCCTGGGTTCAGTGTGGATGTTACATATGAAATACACATAGGTGAAGAATGGAAGGAAGGTAGTCTGCTGAGATTTAGGAAGTTGCTTGATTAAGCAGGTGCCCTTCAGAAATTCATTAAATATTTGGTAAATGAAAACCCTGTCTGGCAGCTCAGCACCACACAACCACTTACTCACTCACCTGCACTGGGATGGGGAAAAGAACTGGATAAGTGAGAAAACCCATAAATTGAGAGAAAGTTTAACAGGTGAAGCAAGAGTTGGGCAAGCAAGCAAGGTAAAACAAAGAATTCTTTCACTGCTTCCCCATCGGCAGGCAGATGTTCAGCCATCTCCAGGAAAGCCAGGCTACATCACATACAATGGTGACTTGGGCAAACAAACGCCATTACTCTGAATGTCTTCCCCTTCCTCCTTCTTCCCACATCTTTTATTGATAAGCATGACATCATATGGTATGGGATGTCCTCTTGGTAAGTTCAAGTCAGCTGTCCCAGCTGTGTCCCCTCCCAGCTTCTTGTGCACCCTTAGCCTACTCGCTGTTGAGATAGTGTGAGAAGCAGAAAAGGCCTTGAGGCTGTGCAAGTCCTGCTCAGCAATAACTAAAACATCCATATGTTATTAACACTGTTTTTAGCACAAATCCCAAATATAGCCCCATACTAGCGACTACAAAGAAAATTAACTCTATCCCAGCCAAAAGCAGTACAGACACAATAGTATATCATGCCACGGTCCCTCATACCTTGGAAGGGGATATTGAGCTTTAGGTGTCTCAAGCTGAGCAGCTCAAAATTCAGACATCCAGTCCCATGATCATCACTGGAAATACTGGTTTATTTTGACCTATTTGAATACTATAAATGTAAAATTGTCTTTATGGCTTAGGGATAACAGTATGGTATTATCTTCATATTTGCATTTTACAATTCATATATTCTTACTAATTTGTTCGACCACATAAAATCATGCACTCCACTGAATATTTTTACAAAACAACAACAACAATTAACATTTCTTTTTAGCATGAAAGGAAGAACTAGGATAAAGCACTTCCCTTTGAAAAAATTATCAGCAAGTATACTATGTGCATATGTATATATAAATCACAGTGCGTAACACCTGAAAGTCAGAGGAGATCATCTCCTATTCCCCTATAGCACACTCTGAAATAAATCATGATATACTAAAAGTTACATGCAGGAATGAATGAATTTTATCACAGTGGCATGAAGAAAGATCTCAAACCTCTTCATTTAGTTATTTATTGTTACTTACCTCTTACCTACACATGAGAAACATAGTTTTCTGAAGTTAGGTGCTTTACAAATAGAAACATATATTATTTGGTTTTTTCCTTTCTATTGACTTTGATATCACCTATGACTCATTTACCTGATTCTGGTGAAGCTAAAAGGTATTTCTAAGAATCTGTGAGAGCACATTCTAGCACTGAGAACAGAATACTAATGAAGCATATAGGAAATGAGTGGAGATCAATAGTTTACTGGGTATGTAACAATATACTTTAGTTTTTGAGGAGGTACTAAATAAAGGTCTTTCAGGCCTAGCAGAAATGTATTTTTTCTTTTTCAGTCTGATTTAAAGTAATACTGGTTTGTCTGTTGTCTTCATGTAAACTTTTAATCTGCAGTGCTAACTTGCCTCCAGCAAATTATGTCTATAGGATGTTTTCCAAATGGAACAATTCTAGAGGGATTCTGAAATGTCTTTTTCCAAATAATACATGAAAAAAAAAAAACAAAACAAAACCCAGTTACTTGAGAAATAGTCAGAGGCATAAAAGCATTACAAAATATTGTAAGTAAAAAAAAACCTTTGGAAAGAAACAGGGAAATTTTAAAAAGTGATCTAAATAATTACGGCATTAATATAACTCATACATATTACCAGGGTTGAGCTAGAAGGAAGATGTCTGAATAACACTGTCAATTAACAGAAAGTGTTTAAAAGACTATCCCTAAGGCCATACTTTGAAAACTTCTCTAAACAATATAATAGAAAACAGTGTATTAATTATAACTGTTCAGGATTTTTTTTTTTTTTTTTTTTCCAGTTTTTCATCAGAAATGTTCAGCTCATCAAAAGGTGTACTTGTCATAGAGATGAACCTGCTAAAAAGCCCCAACAAACCTACCTGCACCAGCAAAAATTAACACTTGGATCCATTTCCTCAGGATCCACAACGGAGATCCCAGTCAGAGAAAACTGTTTGGTAGCCAGTGGAGCATTTAGGTTACTGAAGACACAGGATCAAACCTCTTTATTCTTCGTGTCCCATGTTAATATCTCAGCCAAATGACCACTGTGACCATGCTGAAGTTGACATCTTTTGTCAAAACTGTTCAACACTGTCAGAATTGCAGCAAGATCTTCACACAAAGAATGACATGGGGTGTGTGTTCTAGTCATGGGAGTAGAGCCTGATTCTCTTTGGACAGTAAAGAGCAATCATTATAACTGGTACAAGGTAGAATAGCAGCAACACACAACTAAGACATCCCTAGCCAGTGCAGGGAAGACCCTAAGTTGCAGCTTGAGTAACGCAGGTTCAGATCCCTTCTCTGAATGAGGGAGAATTGGGTTTGCCTGCAGCTGTGCCACTAATGCTTCAGAAAGTACATCAGCAACTCAGTTTCCCTGACTCAGTACTCCATGGAAGAAAGATGCAGATTATGTCGTGCTGTTTCATGCCCTAATGTGCTAAAAACAGCTTCAGTTATTATACTAGAATAAAGTTCCCTTTATGACTTAGAGCACATTTTAAATAACAGTTGTGATAAGCACAAATTCTTGCAGTCCATGACACAACAATGAAAACTTCTGGGTTTTTCCTCAAGCTCTTCCCAATTTCTTTTTAATCTAAGAAACAGCAAGCTGGGGAGACAATCTTGATTTCTGTAACTTTATCTGTTGAAGTTTCTTTGTCTATCTTCTCTTCTACCCCACTATATTTTTTTTTTTTAATACTCTGGCACCTCTTTTCAATAGGCAAAGATTTTGCTTAGAGAAATAAGACAAACCACAGGTTGTTTGCACAGCAATGTAAGTAAATGAGATTAGAATAAGACTCTTTGGGTGCCTGCGAGTCAAATGCTCAGAACAAAGCATTACATCTGCAGCTGCCTTATGATTGCTGTAAGTAAAATTTATACTGTAAATCTAAGGCATGACAGGCAGAATTATTGTTTTATGGGCAGCAGGAATCCTGACATCTCTTGACTTTTGGATTCTTAACTTTGCATAATAGAAATTTTAAAATAATGCATATTTTGAATGAAATTTTCCCAGTGGATATCTCAATTTGAATTTAAAATAAAAGTAAAACAAACAAACAAACCAAAACAAAACAAAACCCAAACCACACCCAAACGGGGTTCTTATGTAGTGATTGTGGCATTGTACAAAATGATGCAGCTTAAGCCCTGAGTATTCAGTACTGCAGCAGCACTAGTGAGCAACTGAAGGAAAGAACTGGTTTTAGTGGCTATCATGAGGGCCCAGCTGCTATCCTGGAGACATACAGGTTCCTGGTAATTTTTGCAGGATTAGTGAAGAAGAGCCTCACTCAGTCTTTCTTCCCCCATCTTAACTTTGTCCTAAACGACTCTCAACAGAAGCTGGGGCTGAACCTGGAGAAGTCTGTGAGGAGGGGAATTTCATTTCACACTGTTTTCAGATGCTTTAACATCTAATACTGCTGTCTGACTGCTGCTGTGTTCACAGATGATGAAGAAAATATATTCTGAATTCTGTAATGGTTCTGCAATTAGCATTTTAGCTACGGGTATATCTCACCTTACTGCTCTAGGGTTCTGCTGAACACTGACTGGACAGTCCAGTTCACTGAACGAGTGCCAGGGAATGATTCTTAACCATTTCTGTTGATTCTGTTGATAGTAGATATTAAATAAGACTAATCAAGTTAAGCAGGACCCTGCTTTTGTTTAGGACCTTCCTCACTTCAGCAGTGCTTTATCCAAGTGCTTGATTTTCCAGCATATAGCATACAGCACTGGCATATAGCAGGAGAATAGAAGCTTTTCTGTACAATGCTATGAATGCTCAGTGGTGAATTTGCAGACAGAAGACATCCTGGGGCAAGACCTTATTCATTATTATTAATTTTCATACTGGCTAATATTGCTAAGCTTGTGTTCTTGATGTGAGTACAGTAGGATTTTGTTGTAATAGTTAGGTTGTCATAAAAAGGAATCTTTCCCTTATACTAAAAGAACAAACAATCTAACAAAAATAGTTGTATGAATTGGAAACTAATAGAATTCTTAAAAACCTAGAAAAATAATTTAATAGTAATAGCATTGGAAGAAAATTCCACCAATATTGCATTAATTGTTTAATTATATAATTGCATTTTGAGAGGGATCTGTTAAAATTTAATTACAGATGAGCCTGAAATAAAATCCTCCCTTTACAAATTCTTACACACCATTTTAAGGATGAAATCTCTATTTGGAGTTTGCTTGTAAAGACCACTATTTTAATCTCAGTTTTTTTCAGGCTATAAAAGTTGTGAAAAGAGAGCTTCCCCTATTCCCCCCTCCCCCCCCCCTGCCCCTTTTCCACTTTAAAATATCATAAAGAAAAA
>JANHGN010023300.1:187503-243424 GCA_024605025.1 Megaceryle maxima | reverse complement strand
TACTTACAGTATTTTCTGCATTTTTTTAATTTAATTTTTTTTTTTTTTTAAGTCTTGTACAGGGAATTCCACCATTCTCTTTCTGGAATGCTATCGATTTCTTGTCATAATTCCAATGCTCAAGTGTCAACCTGCATCTTACAATTTTTTGTGGAAGGAAATACTGTTGCTCTGGGACAGTGACAAGTCAGCTAGTCTTATCTGGGATGATGTTTGAGAAATCTTAGCAAGGCAATCTGAGTGGCTGTAAAGTAAGTTGCAGGCACTACATAGTATTAGGCAGTTTGTCTTTTTTCTCCTTTATTCCATTACTCCATTACAGAAAAGAGTCCCGTAATAATGGTTAGTTCACTGGACATCCAGGAGTAAGTCTGAGCAAATGCCTGCCTATAACCTTTAACTTTTTTTAGAACAAAGCATTTGTATAAGTGAGATAGTAGTGGAGAGAGGAAGAGGAAACTATCCAGACTGTAGTGAATATGGAGATGCCTCTTGGATCTCTGTCATATCCAGTCCTGACAAATTCTGCTCTAGCACAGAAGTAAAACATTGCTCAACAACACGTTTATTTTTCCCAGACCTCCTTCTTCTTTCATTTGGATGTAAAAATTGAGATATACTAAGCATTCTAAGTACTTGCAGATTCAAAGAATCAGGAGACAAAACTTCTCCCTTCCTCTTTAAATCTTCTTTCTGCCACACCATTAATTTTGTGCAACAGAAGCATGTGTGTAGGAATGTAAAATGTCTCAGGGAACTTGGAAATAAAAAGATCAAGCTGCAAATGTAGATGTGAGGCCCCATTGGTGAAGGTTGAGTTAGGAACACATAACATAAGCAATGAGATGTGGTTTGCCCTTTTTCCTATCTGATACGTGCCTAAGAAAATGTGGAAAGTGGGTGATATAAGGCAGCTTTTAATCTACCAGTGGATGAACAATGGTCCAAGAACATCAGTATATATATTTTCAGATGACGAAAAGGATTTTAAGAGATATATTAGATGTATCTCACTATGAAAAATGAAGCATAGCAACCATACTTAGTTCACTTTCTTTAACCATAAAGAAAAATGTTCAAAAGTAACTAAGCTAGGAGGAAAAATCAGGTATGAAGCTGAAAAGTTGAATTGTAAAATAATTTGAAAAAAGTTAAAGATGAAGATCCAGGGGAAATCTGGTTTGTCCAAAGCACCTGAAGATAAGGAGAGTTTATAACTGGTGAAATCCCTTCTGTACTTTGCACAGGAGATCTCATTTAATGAGAGCTAATCTGACAGGAGGTGAATGATACAGTGCATTTCCTAGGGACTCAAAAGAAGGTTCATTTATAATGTTTGGATAGAAGGCAGCTCCCAGTGAGGGAAAATGGTACTGAAAATTAAACTCTTCTAGTGAAATGTTCTGTTAGATAGGTTGGGATTAGGATTGGATTATGTCAGGGACCTATTCCAGTTTGGATAGTCACTGATATTTGCTTTAAATCAGTGTGGGAAAAGAGACCCTCCAGAGGAGGATACACACAGACCCACCAAACACACACTCTCAAGAAATACCTGAGGTTCCAGGAAGCAGATTTTCCCTTTCATGCATCTATTTTTTATATATTTTTTTTTTTATCAGCTTATACATCTGCCCGATAGGAGCAAGGGAAAAAAGGAATCGTATGGTTAGGCACAGACACCCATCTGTTTGGAGATCTGTCTGATCCATTTCGATGCTAAAACTTTTTTCAGTCATCTTTTCCTAGTGTTTCTGGAAAATATTAGCAGTGTTGTCTTGTAAAGATTTTGGAGTACTGAACACAAGAATTTTCCTCATAGCAGGTTAAATTCTATACAAAGATTTGCTTTCATCAGAACAATAGAATTCAGTTTTTACTGGGTCCCTACCCCTTTATGCTGGCTGACCAGACTGTTCTGGTGTTTATATTTAACAAAATGGTTAACTGAAGAAACAGAACATTTGAAATGGATGGAAAAATACATTCGCTGAGTGAATTTTACTCCTGTGGGAGTGACTAGAACAATGGAACTGGATTCAACTTGCAGCCAAACAGCAAAAAGAAGCAGAGACAAAGGAACAGTAGAAAGGAAGAGAATATATATCCTTGTATGTAATGTCACATATCATGAATTGAAAAACTCCCACTATCATGTCTTGTTAAATATTTCATAAACTGTGAAAGAACTGGGTGAAGAAATAGTAATTGCTCAAGACTATATGCTCTTTTTCTTAGGAACAGAACCAACAGAACCTTTAATCTATCAAAAGAAAGATAAGAACAAGAAGAAAAGAAGGGTGCTGAGACCTAAAATGTGTTAACAGAAGGGAGAGAGTGCTAAAATTGCTGAGAAACTTCAGGATGCCAATGAAAACCAGTAGAATCTCAAAGTAAAGGACTGGTTTCAACATCACTGTACATAAAGGATAAAGCTGAGGATGCCCAGATTCTCAACCTAACTAACCAGACAACCTAACTCCACAGAGAAATCCATTACAGTTGTAACTTACAACTTCAGATAGGTTTTGTAATACACTTCTTTTTTTTTTTTTTTTTTTTTTTTTTTTTTTTTTTTTTTTTTTTTTTTTTTTTTTTTGTCATGAATCTTGAAAATCCCAGGATAATAAAATGTTATTTATATTTTTGGTAAGGCTTGTTTCAGGAGTCTTGTTTACAGTTTTTTTCCCCTTCCTTCTTCCTGCTGAGAAACAGTGTATGGATAGGAAGATAATTAGAAACACAAAGGGACACAAAGATAGAAACAAAAATAAAAGGCTAGGTGACATTTTATTTCTCCCTTAGGTGGAGAACATGTTCTTGCTTTACTTGAGCTCATATTTTAGGGTAGTAGAAAAAAATAATTCAGGGCAACTTAGATAGTTTTGTTTGTTTGTTTTGTGTTTTTGTTTGTTTGTTTGTTTTTCCCCTCATATAAGGAAGAGTCTATACATAGAAACCTAGCTGGAGAATATATGAAACAAAAAATAACCCAGGAACAGCGTATATGTTAATCAAGAATCATATCTGGCTGAAAGTTCATCTTTTTATACTCAAAAAGAGGAGAAAAAAAAATAATTCTAAATGAAATGGCTCAAATACACTAAGGAACAGAGTTCACAATGCACTTTTTTTGTTTGTTTGGTTGGTTTTTTTTTTTTTTTTTGTTGTTGTTGTTGTTGTTGTTGTTTAATGAGCACAGATGTGTTAAATAGAACTTACACCCACCATTGTTAATTAAAATGCCTGCATACATGTGCATGCACACATTTACACACATGAGCACGCACGCACACACACACAGGAAAAATAAGCAAGGAAATTCTTTCCGATAGCCAGTTTCAAGAATACAACTGTTCTCCTGTGCTAGAAGCTGTTGCCAGCCAAATAAAATATCAGTGTTCCACTAGGAAATGGTTAGCCAAACAGAGAAGTGCAATGAATCTGCAGCTGATGAATATAAGGATTTCTCCATGAAATCCCCTGTGTCAGAAATTATTATAGAGGCTTTCTGTAGTTTAGGACATTCCCAAGACTGGTTACTCAGTGTTATGTAAATGAAAAATGGTTAGAAAAAAATAACTTGGAACAGATGAATAAGGCATTTGGTTCATAGAAAAGGGATCAATATAGTTTTGACTACAGGCTTGAAGTAGCTTCTTGTGTTAAAAATAACAACACTTACAGTTCCCTTCCTGTGGCTATCGTTACATCTATTGACAGACCTAAAAATATGTTTTAGCAAATGTAAAGAGTTCAAAGGTGTTTCCTTGAAAAGTGAAGGAACTGTTTCACAATTTTCACTTTTTACAAAGCATTAGTACGTTGATAACAGATTGATTACCTTGTATTACCATAATTTTCATTCTTCTGGTATGAGTGACTGAGAAAACTAGAATGATACTTATTAATTCTCATTTAGCAGCTTGACGGTGCATAGTGGGAGATATATTTAGGGCTTTTTGTTTTGTACTTTAAAGAGGCTACAGAAGACTAAATTTACAGGCCCTACACAGATGTGTGTAGGGAAGACTGAAAGAAGGTTTTTCTGTTCACCATCCATACCCCACACAAAGAAATAAATGCAAGAAGTTCCCCAAGAGCTGATGAGAAGCAAAAGGAGCACAGATCACCAGGGAGTGCTGTCTGAAACGCAATCCCATTGCGTGCTGAGAATTAAAGGGAAGGAGAGATATTTTTGACATAAATCAGTCAACTACAGTGTCTCACAGCTAGGGGGAAATGGAGTGGTGAATGTAGCTACTCATTGAGGGAAGGAAAAGCTCTGTGCACAGTGACTCCTGTGAGATCTCAAACGCTTGATCTGACCTGTGGTTCTCAGTTCATATTCAAATGAATGCTGCTGAAGTCTCTGGGAACCCCAATAAACATAGAGTAAAAATATAATGAGAATTTCAAAATTTGACCTCAAATGTGCCATCCTCTAAGGTTTCTTCTCATTTCCCCAAGTTGCATTTTCTGTTTGTGCATTTATGAATAGCACACTCACCCATGGAATATCCACATTTTTGTTTTCAGATGTTTTGCATGTCTTTGAGCAGTCTCTTTCTCAATAACTTGTATGCTCCTTTTAACCACTCAGTGACTTCTGTGTCTTTAGCCTCTTTATAACCACTTTATTAGCCTTCAATACTGTTAATCCATTTGTATAACATGCTGTTAATACTGAGGGCTGAGGCAGCACATGGTTTTCCAAATGTGGTCTCACTAGCTTTTTACATAGTGCTAGGATATTTCCTGTGGCTTATGTTCAATACCTCCATTTATACATGCCTTGGTTTTGTTTGCTTTTCCTTTTTTTTCTCTTTTTTTTTTTTTTTTATTTCTTTTCCCCCTGAACTGCTGTTAAGCACCAGGCCAACTACTTCTGAGTCTTATTCACCACCCCATGCCTCCCTCCCACTTCCTCTATTCCTATCCTGCACTACTGGGTGTATGGTCATGGACAGACTGTGTTTCTTGGATTCAGCATAATTCAAACACTATTTTGTTCTTCTGACTGCAAGCTTGCTGTGGTATGGATCAGATTATCGCCAGAGACGAGTGAACCAATTTGGATTAAATTAAGAGAACCATTCCTTGCCTCACACAGATTTTTGTTTGAAGTTTAAAAATGTCAGCTTAATTTTTATTCACCTGCTGCTCCCTTCCTGGTTTTGGTCAGGACTGGAATGCTACAATATTAGGAGAAATTATGCTCCTTTGATATTTTCAGATGAAATGGAAAGAGGAAATTGGAGATGAAGGATGGTCTTGTGGTTAAAGGAACTGAACAAGGGCTCTTGAGATAAAAGTTTAATACCAGGTTGTGCCACAGGCTACCTTTATGATTCCAGTCAACTGACAGAAACAGAGAAATTGCCCAACTGGATCAGATCAGTGGTCCATTTAAGCATTTATCACCTCTCTGTATCTCCTTGTGTCAGCTTCACAGAAAGATGCAGAAGCTTCTGAAAAATGGAGGTATAACATGCCCACAAGGGGAAGTTTGTCGCAGCACCTCATGCTCTGCAGTATTCTATCCATTTCCACAACTCTTAGCTGTTTCTAAATCCCAACATTTTGCTTATTTTCTCGACTGCTACCGAGCACTGTGCAAAGATCTTCATTGAGCTGTCAAGTCTTTTTTCTGAGTTGTTACAGCTGTTTTCTCTTGTTCTGCCCCTGTGATCAATGGGGGCTTTCTTGACACTGTCATCTTGTCTGGTCAATGCCCAGAACTGGATGCCTTATAATTTCCCAGAACTCGGCAACTGCATGACTCAGAGCATGTGGTTATAATTGTGGCAAAATCCTTTTTCTTTCTACACTAGTTACAGTGCTTGAGCACGAATGATGTGTTCAAATGCTGCCTGGGATTTGAAAGGAACACTCCAACACCATTCTTTTCTTCAAACAATAGGTACTTCTGTTATCGAGGTATTGTTCCCGGGCTTTTTAGACCATGGTCACTATTATCCAGGTTGTTATAAATGAAAGGTTATTATAGCTCCTTAACAAGTCCTGGAAAAGCGTCTGGCTGCTACAAAACATAGCTGTTAGGAGTTCTCATACCCACATGGGCAGATCTTTCTCTTTGGTCTTGTTCCTAAAACCTCTGTTGATAAACAAAGGAAGACCCTACATGGGAAGCAAGGAGCCCAGACATCATTGCTTGTGGGTAAAATATCACACATCATAAAGAGAAACCTCTGCTCATTTTACGCTGCTCTGAAGAGTTCTTTTCCATGTCATCTAAGCTTTGCCACCCTGCAACGACCCAATCTATGTTGGAGGACCACTACTATGAACATAACTAGCAAGATACAATTCTGTGGCCACTCTCACTACTTCCTATGTGGACCACACTCGCTCTGACTATCTGAACCACATTATGATGGCATTGCTCATGCTGAATGATTTCCTGTTTGTCCTGGTTTGAGGTAGAACAGAATTGATTTTGTTCAGTGACTTTACTTTTCAGCTCATTCTCTTCTAACTAACTGCACTTTCTGAAGTTCGCAGCAGATTTTTGCAGACTGTCTCCCCTTAGCAGTGACAACACTCCAAGTTTCGAGGACTGGTGTGTGCAGAAAGTCTCTTGCTTACACTTGCTCTTATAGAGACCAATGTCATGGCTAAATCTTGTGTTCCATGTTGAGCAGCTGCAAAGTAAAAGGTCACATCTGTGGGGAGGAGCAGACAGCACAGGTGACCATAAACTGACCAGCGAGGGATTCCATCCATATTTGTCATATTCAGTACAAAGCTGAAGGATCACAGGGATCAAGCTCTCTTCTCCCATAGCCGGCATCAGGGGATGAACTCTGTCCATTCTGCCTTCAATCCCAATCTGTGTATTCTTGAATCCAGTTCAAGAATCCAGCTCCTGAATCCAGTTCCCATCTGCAGCTGAGTCTGGTCTGAGAATTCCCTGGGGCCTGGTCCGGGACTTCCCTGGGGCCTGGTCCACAGCATTGGTGCTGATGGTGATGTAATTGCTGCTGTGAGGTTTGGGTTAGATATTGGTTTTGCAGGTAATTTTATATATTTCCTTTAATTGTTTTTATTTTCATTAAAGCAGTTTCATATTTCTTTTTCAATCCATAAGTCTCTCTCCCTTATTCCCTTTCTCTTCCCTTTGAGGAAGGGAAAGGGGTTAATAGAGCTTGTATGTCATTCATCTAGTGACTGTCCCAGACCTAACTCTTGACATTGTGCAAACTTTACTGGTGAACTCAGGAATCAGGTGCTCTTCATTGTATCAAAACAGATCAGATTCTATACTTTTGCTTCTATGTCAGGTCATTTTCCATCACTTTTAACCTATCTTTATATTGAAAATATTGGCCTAGGACCTTCGTCATGGTCTATTATTGGTATTACCTTAATTCATAAAGGGTGTGGAGGTGGAAGAAAAAACTCTAGGAATAGCTATTCTGTCCAAGTGTAAGGGTAGGAAACAAGCTTGATGCTAGGAAGAGATGAGGCAGAGCTATGTCAATTATATAAGACCATTACTGCCGCATACCTGTTATCTTAGAATCATAGAATGGTAGAGGTTGGAAGGGATCTCTGGAGATCATCGAGTCCAACCCCTCTGCCAGAGCAGGGTCACCCAGGGCAGGCCACACAGGAACATGTTCAGGTGGGTTTTGAAGGTCTCTAGAGAAGGAGACTCCACAACCTCTCTGGGCAGCCTGTTCCACTGCTCTGCCACCCTGACGGTAAAAAAGCTTTTCCTCATGTTGAGGTGGAATTTCCTGTGTTCCAGTTTGTGACCATTGCTCCTCATCCTATCAGAGGGCACCACTGAAAAGAGACTGGCCCCTCCTACTTGACATGCACACTTCAGATACTTGTAAACATTAATGAGTTCCTATCGTCTCGTTCTTCTGGTCTTCTCAGTATTTCCTTGTCCCTCTTGAACTGGGGAGCCCAGAACCAGACACAATACTCCAGACGTGGTCACACTAGGATAGAGGAGAACATCTCTTGACCTGCTGGACACACTCTTCTTAGGCTTCATTTTAACTGATTTAAACTGCTCAAAGCATGCTCATATCTAGCTTGGGCGATCAGATGCCCTTTCTGTGTTGTGTATGGAGAGGCATTTGGCTTAAAACCAGTAACAAGATGGAATTTGGTTGAGAAGTGCACGTAGATCTAGAAACTCAGAACCACTTTCAATCCTGTAGCAGAGATGTTTCCAAAGACATCTTACCTCGAGATAGAGAAGGCAAAAGGTTCTCTTGCCTGCTCTGAGTGCCAGTGGCACAGCTAGAGTCACAGCTAGACTCATCCTGATCATGCATGGGTTGTTGGAGAGAACTGAAACCATGTATTATGCTCTAGTCTGGGCAATACCCACAAGCAGATACTTTCCAATTTGCCATAAGTTAGCAATTCTATGACTCACGGTGTACTGTTGTAATTGTAGCTGTCAAACGTCTCAGTCCCTTTTCTTTCTGCCAGCTGTATGAAAACAGAAAAATTGCAGTGGGCTGTTAAAAAGGAGACACCTAAGCAGAAATAGATGCCATTAGTAATATTTTGATACTGCAGCCATGTTGCAGTTGTAAGAAAGCATGAAAATTAGTATTGCTGTAGTTGTATTAGTAAAGGTGACCAGTGAAGTGCCATTTAGGGTCACATGCAAGAGCTGCTGCTGCTACAGAATGGGTGATGAGGTTGGTATCCAGCACACACTGAATGACACAGCGGCCACAGGATGGCTTGCAGTGATGTCAGGGTTTTCTGTGAAGTTCCCTAGTGAACACTAAAGTTGCAAGGGTCATGAGATCCAAATCCACTTTCTTCATAGCATACAAAAAGTTATTTTGTCACATATTCTACAATTTAGCAACCTAACATTTAAATCTAGATGTATATGGTCTTTGTCTTACCCGCCTTACAGGTTTACTACTCAGTAAATTATTTGCACTGTTACAGCTTTACCTCTGCTCTTTTTGAGGTTCCTAAGGATTTTTTCTCCCCAGCCGTCTCTCTGGACCCGGTGAGGCATAAAGTGCTGCAAGGACTCATTGTCACTTTCTAGGGACCCTTCATGCATCTCATCTTTCAGCAAGGGAAGATGAACAGAAAAGCTTTCCTTTCTTGCTCGCAGAAGGGAACAGAGAACTGTATCCTGAGATGCTACATTAATTTTTTTTCTCTTCCAGGCTTTCCTTGTTTCTTTCTTCTTTTGAGAATAATATTAGTTCCCTAAAGGAAAGAGGGATGAAGGGAGCCCTTCCAGTTTCCTTGAGCACCACCACTTTGAAATCTTTGCTGTTGGAGCAAGGGGAATTACATGAGGCTGATGGTGAGGCAAAGGCACAATTTGTGAGGATGCAAAGGCTCTTCAAATCATCAACAGATTAACTCTCACCAAGGGAAAATGAAGTCACTCACAAAACTATAGCAAAGAGACTGATAACTGGGGAACTCTAGGCAGTTCTAGAGTATAAAGAACGTATAATCCAAGAGCAAAGTACCATACACATTCTGTCTATTCCTCTTAAAACCCAGAAATAATCCAGTGTGAAGACAGCTAACTAATCAGTACCACTGCCCATCAAATATCTCCAAAATCTGTAAACAACAGCTGTAGCTCAGTTAAAACTGAGAGCTCACATAGGAGAAACTTTAACTCAGACCTGTATTCCTAGTCAGGGTCCTTTAAATTATTTTGAAGTCTTTGTTGTTGTGGTGGTGGTTTTTTTTGTTTGTGTGTTTTTGGGTTTTTTTTTGTTTGTTTGTTTGGTTTTTTTATTAAATTTTATTTTAGAAATCAAAATGTTAACTAACACATAGAGCAGTGGGAAAGAAATTAATACAATATAAAGAATAATCCAGTATTCTTTATGATTGAACTCAATAGTTCAAAGCTAGGTGATCTTTCACAGATCCAAAAGCACTCTGTATGCATAAAAGACCTTCTAAAAGGGGTGCAAAGCAACAATTTGGATGCAGTTTAGTTTTCAAAGAAAGAACCCCGGAAACTAGGGAAGCCCCCAAGAACCACAAAGACTTTTCTTGTTCTTGTACTGTCATCTTCTGTGAATGAATGGAAGAATGAACGTTTATTTTCATTCTTTTCTCTGTCACGGGAGCTTAGGTCTTATACTGTAACCTTTCCAGCTGCCACCTTGTGTACTCTACAACTGCTTTCTTCTCTTCTTTTCCCTCTGGCTGCCTGTCTGAAAACATAAAGGGTGACCTTGTTTTCCCCGTGCCCAGGAATATGGCTTATGATTCTGTTGTGCTCTACCTACTCCTCTCCTTTTTCTCATATGGCTTTTCTGACACTAGAAAACCTTTCCATCAAGAAGTCAACCAGATGGGTAGCTAACTATAAGCTGGGGGAGAATATGAAGGTTCTGAAATTTCACATCTGAATGAGTTAAAAGAACTATCAGATCCTTCTGCCTTGCATCAGAATACAGAAGCAGATGCTGAAATGTTAGTAATTGAACAGCTTTTTAAAGACAGGGGAGAAAAAAAAAAAATCAGTGAAATGAGTTAATTAGATAATGAAGGGGATAGATTTAGTAATTAATTCAGGTTACATAAAGCTTTTGAGAATACTATGCAGAAAACTCATTGAGAAAGGTCCACCAGGGGCTTGAATGTTCTTCCTTTCCTCCTGACATTTCTGCCTCCTTGATGTGAAATTGTTTCTGAAAAATGCTCCCCAAATTTTTTGTAGAACTCAATATGTAGTCATCAGTGAGTACAGACATCTTTTTTTTCCTGCTTCTGAACAAATGTTTAAGCCATTTGCTTTGGCAAGAAGGGTGAAATATCATGTATGAGATATATGCAGATTAAACTTCTTGATAAGAATTCTGCTGTGGGAATACACCTGTGGATCAGCCATAATAAAGCTGACACACTTCTGTTGCAGGTGAAAGGGGTGCACAAACCTTACATGTACACATACCCGGGGAGGATGGGGTGGTTTTAATCTCACATAACACAGATGACTTTCAGTTAATGTGCTGTCATATAGATTCTAATCTTCCACAGAGTGACCTGGATTGTTTATTAATCGGGACTCACACTTTTAATTGATTAGCCCTTGCACCAAGATAATGGAGTCTGAATACTTGTCAACTGGCACCATCATGCAAGCAAATGTCCCAGAAGGTGATGTCACATAGTCTCTTGAGATACAGTTCACCTTATCAGGTCCATAATCACGTATGACAGCTAACATGGCTTCAGAGGGTCAGGGTTTAATAAGCTGGAAATTCATCCATCCAGAATTTACTAGGAATCATGAAGGCACTCGGTGGCACAAGTGTATCAGCCTCAAACACTAGAGGTTAATGCCACAAAAGGTTTTAGACAAGTTTTAGATGCTCTAGAGTAACTTCTAGTGACCATTTTAGGCAATTTCAGCATGTTTATTTTGTAGATCTTGCAGACAGAAACCGACTTCCTTCTACAAAAGTTGTATTTCACCTCTACTGCTGCTTTGAGAGCATTTTGAAGTAAAGTAGAGAATATACTCCAGTAATGAGAGAGATGATTGAAAACAGCTGACTAAAAAGTATGTTTCATTATACAGGTCCCTGAAAACTAGTGTGTATTAAAAAGACAAGCACTGACTATGAAGTCAAATGTAGACGTGCATTTGGTGCATGTACATAAAAATCCTTAAAAATATGTCATATACCTGCTCATGTACCAACATTATATTAAATAAAATGTGACTGATGGGACCTTTGAACTAATTTTGTACTTTTGTACAAGTAGAAGTCATTTGCAGTTGTCAACCATCACAAAGTACCAGTAAATGTTACCTCCACTTAAAGTGTGTATCATAAAGTTATATATTCTATTTGTGCAGAACAACTGGTTAAGAAACAAATTATATCTTGTGTGATAAATCAGTTCCTCAAAATCACATTCTTTTGTATGAATCTCAAAGCACGAACTTTAAAATTCAGATCCTACATGGATGCCAAGAAACCAAAGAAAGCCATTCTTCATAGGATTTCACTATGATAATGACCACAGCAGTGGCAGCAAAACCATTATAGATGAGCTCCACCGAATGTGATCTGAGTTAAATATCTAAAGTACAATTCATCAGCAGTGCATAAAGAAGTAGGAATAGACAAAGAGAGGAGTAAAAAATATATACTTCATTCTAGAAATACATTTAGTAACCCATTTCATTTTTCCACTGATTTTTTGAGCCAAACATTCAAGACTTAGTTGTAACTGAAGATAATGTTAACACTTTGTCAAGCATTTGAATCGTTTCCAGCATATTGTAGTATAATCCGCTGTCCACAAACATCCCCTTCATTATTGCCTAATTACATGCAAATTTCATAAAATGAATGAGTTTTAAGTACTTGTCAATCTGTCATCCTAGGAACCACTGAAACATTTTGACTGCTAGATAAATAATCAGCAATAATCACACTATGCAAATTTGATATTTTCTGTACAATTATCTGAAACCATAAATAACTGGACACAAAGACATTTGGCATTCTCTCAGAAAGACTTGACCTACAGGCTTTTTTATTCCCAACAAACATGCCAGCAGAATTTTTAAATTTCTGTTTAGCTAAATGTGACCAGTAGACAAACAATTGTAAGTATTTAGTGTATTTATTAATATCTCATTTCAACCTAGGTAAGGTTTCTATATTCTGCTTTATTAAAAAAATAAAATAAAAAATATTAACAGCATTTGCTTTTCTCAGTTCTACTTCTACCACTATTTTATTTCTTCTGTTATTTGCTTTTCAGCTGTAATTATCAAGTTGTATTTTTGTTTTTGATTTTTTTTTTTTTTTAAGTAATCAGAGAAAGAGATGGGAGACGTTGTTGTTTTTCAATATTTCTCCCTCCTGTACCTGTTGTAGATCTTCTGTAGTATTTCCTACCATGATTCGTTTTGACATCTCTTATGCACTGCAGACACTTCAGTAGAATCAATACCAGGAGGATAATTATCAGGATTACAGGCAAGCTCAGAAATACATAAACAGTGAATGCAGGTAAACTTGCACACTTCACAACTGCTTTTATTTCCTGTTTACTCTGTAGGGTTGCATATGTGGGTCTGTGAGCATAGATGTGCATATGTGTCTTTCTACGTGTGTTTTGAATCCTTAGATTTGGCTCAAAATCTGATGGTTTTTTGTAAACAGTAATAAAGCTCTTGAAAACACAAACAACTAAGAAAGTGGTTTTTCATTTTTCCAACTTTAAGTTTACTCTAAGATTGATATTTCCATTAATGATAACCACTGAAACAAACCAAAGGCTAGATGGTAGGTAAATAGCACAAACTCTATTCTAAAACTCTTTATTTTTTTGTTAGTTTGTAAATGGATGCTTATTAATTACAGTTGCACCATTTTGTGCAAGAAATCTCGGCCCTGATCTGGATGCCACTGAAGTGTGAGGAATCTACATGTTGATACTAACACAGTTACTATATACAGGGCTTAGTGTCATCTTTCTATTCTTCAGACTTTCTGCAGCTAAGACAATTTTTTATACAGAATCATTTAACTGATGAAATTCACCAGTTTTGAAATCTCTGACTGTCCTTAGTTAGGGGTTAATTTCAGTAACACACAAACAGAGAAAAAACAAACAAACAAAAAGGTAAATGACAGATACTTGTCAAAATTGATCTTGAAATCTCACAAAAATCATTCCAAAAAGTGGTAACAGGAATTTGGGGAATTTTTGTTTGTTTGGTTGGTTTTTTAATGGGAATGTACAGTACAAAACACTGCTTGTGATGATTGAATGTCCATGCTACACTACTTACCAGTAGTGCCACTAGTGCATAACAAACGCTATGGAAATGTCAAGTTACCGGTCTATTCAATGAATCATGTTTTACTGCAGAAACATGAAAATTATTTTAAATAATAAATAAATAAATAGATGTGAAGATTTAATAACTTCTTCATGAACAGTTTGTGATCTGAAAAAAGTGTAATGAAATTCATAAGAGAAAAGATGCTGTTTCAACTATTTACTCACCTATAGGGAAACCTGCCAAAGTGTTAACAGGTCAATGACTTGTTTTCCAATATCTGCCTATATATTTAAAGATTGTCTTTTTGTGTATTTATTCATCAGAGGTAAGAAATTAACAGGAAAAGTATCTGAATACGACAGAATCACCATCCAACAATTTTCTAGGCAGATCAGCTGTTAAGAGGTAAATAGGTAATGACAACCTTTATACTCCACACCAAGCTCTGGCAAATATGTGATGGCTACATAATGTAAAACCTGATGCACTTTCAGTACACTTACAAGTTCAAAATCATCTCTTTGAAACCCTTTTTCTTATCAAGGATCTTAATGGAATTACTTTCTATCATCTTAGCTATTCAGTATTCAAATATTTGAATTCAACAGAGGCATGTTGAAATGTGCATTTGCAAATTGTTTCAAGACTTGCAGAAGCAGTAACAAGGGCAGCCAATAAATGTGTACCTGCTGGATAAGAAAAAATGAAATGTGTGTCAGGCTGTCCTTTTCCAAAACCTGACAACGTAAGTAGGAACCACAATAATATTTGCATGGTGATTACTTAAAGACTGTACAAGCCATAGCTTTCCATGCAGCATCATTTAAATTGTGATTGCTCTGGAATCCTCAATGACAAAATATATTCAGAACCTGGATCCAAAATATTTTTGTAAATAAAGTTTCTGGTGCCTTTAATACATTCCTTTTCTTCATTTCTGTGTATCTAAATATCATGCATGTTTAAAATAAACTTTATTCTTTCAAAGGTAGGTTATAGAGTGCTGAAATATTGTCATTGGCTGAGAAGGATAGGCTGGTGTGAAGAGAGAGGAAATTCATGGAGGTAAAGATGAGTGAGCCATGAAAGATGCAAAGATGAATTAATTGTTTTCCATAATATAAAACTACGAAGAAAGGACTTTCAGCTTTAAACATTCTTTCACTGAGAGTGACATGTTATTTTTGATAAGGACAGAGGCTTGTTTTGGAATGAGAAAAACACTAAGTTATTTATTGCCAAGTCAGTCCCAAGTCTTAGATGGGGCAATGACATTCATTGATTGTGTAACAAAACTTACCAATTAAAAATGTATCTGCTTTCATTTGTTGTCACATAATTGAAAATAAAGTGCAAAACTGATAGAGTTTATTTAAACAGAACTCATGCTGTGCCCAAGTTACACACCCAAGTGCCTTTTTTGATATTCATTCCCTGACACTGATATTAATTCCAACATCCATCCATCCATCCATTTCATTACTATTGTTGCTTAGCACCACTTTCACTGTTGATGATAAGGTAAGAAAAAGCATTTAAAGAGCAAAGCAGTTAAAGAGGGAAATTATCAATACTGCTTGGACTTTTCTGACCAGCAGAGCACTGAGCTAATACAGATCACAGGACAAAACTTGATTCCCTTTGTTGAGAGTATGTAAAGGATTTAGGAGTTCAGTCTTTCAAACTTGGTGACGGGAGAGAAAAAAACCAAAACCAAATGAAAACAAAACCAGCAACCTGAAAAAAAGACCCTGAAATTTCATTTTTGAAAATTCATTTTTCAGATTAAGCAGATACAGTGATACTTTTTCCAGACAAAATCTTGACACCCTTTCACTATAATTTCAATATGCTTGTCAGATAATGGTAAAAATGTCTTCTACCTTTATAATTGCTTTATCTGTCCTGTTTTGGCTGGTGCCACTGAGTGGACCTGCAATGGTCTTGCCTTGCACCCCAAAGAGAGGATATTCATGCTGTACTGGTAGCTGTGGCCTGGATCTGATTAAAAAGATAGCAAGAGAGGTTAGAGATTGAATTTTAAGGTGGTTCCCCTGCAGTTACTGCAAAAATTCCAGGAATCAGTGCATCTGTGTAGATTTTATTTATTTATTTTTAATATAATACTTACTGTAACAATTTACCTTAGCATACATCTCCTGTTAAGCATATGAATTCCCCCAGTGCTTCTGGGGGAAATACTTGCTTGCACACATGTAAGAAGGTATTTAAACAACTCTTCTGAATCACACTCTACTGGTAAGATGCTTCAAGGAAAACTTTACATTGAAAAAGTATCATATAGAATTCTAACAAAGGCAGCATACACGTAGAACAAGTATAAAATAGGAAATATAAGCCAGTTCCCAGCAGAATTAACAGAGGCTTATGTTCAGGATAGAGTATTATGGTTTCTTCTCTTCATCCTTAAATATACACTGTTTTCTCCAACCAGATGAAAAGAGCTGAGCAGGAATATAGCTGAGAAAACATCTAAAAATGCCACCCATTGAGCTATGACAGATTTGGCAAATAAGGGATGGAGAAAAAAATCTCATGTGGTCTACCTGATCCAAGCATATAAGGTCAAGTTCACCTTCAGTTTGAAACAGATAGCAAAAGCTTGAAAAGCCTTATAAATGAGAAATCAAACAAAAAGTAATCTTCAATGAAAAGTCCACATACAGAAACAAAAAATCTAGTCAGTTTCTTCCGATTCAAGATGAAGGTAAGATCAGATAAGAGCTTTTTAAGATCTTGCTCCGGTGTTAGTATTATATCCTAACTGTAGTTTTAAATTTGCTAAAGGTAATATTTTTGGTCTTGAAAACAATAATGGTAAACAAAAAATATTATCACTGAAGTGTTGCTCAAGGTTTTACAGAAGAAAGGAAAACCAGTCATGTTACAGACTGTAATCATTGCACAGTGAGCATCCCCAGTGAAGCCTCTACCCAGATACTTGTGCCCAACTTCAGGACTATAAAGTGAGATAAACAAGGTAACCTGGAAGGCACAGAAACAAGAATAACTTGGAATGATTTATTTACTTCCTTCTGAAAGGTCACAGGTTTGTTGCTTGAGCTCAGTGAAGAAGTGAGGTTACTAGAAGAATTATGATACACTAAATGGGGATGTTGCCTCCATGAGGAAAGCCAAGGAGGGATTCCATTGGTCTGGCTGAGATGCAGTTAATTTTCCCCATAGCAGCCCTCGTAGTACTGTGCTTTGTGTTGTAAACTAGAAACATGCTGATAACACACCAGTGTTTTGGCCACTGCTGAGCAGTGCTCACACAGAGCTGCCTTTTCTACGTTCCCCCCGCACCAGCAGGCTGGAGGTGGACAAGATCTTGGGAAGGGACATAGCCAGGACAGCTGACTCTTAAATAATGAAAGGGTTATTCCATACCATATGATGTCTGCTCAACGATAAAAGCTAAGAGAAAAGAGGAGGAAGGAGGGCACTCATTAGAACAATGTTTATCTTCTGGAGCAACAGCTACATGTACTGAAGCCCTGCTTAACAAGAAGTGATTGAACATCACCTGCTGATGGGAAGTAGAGAACAAAGTTTTTGTTTTCTTTTGCTTTTGTTTTATTAAGCTGACTTTATCTTGACTCATGATTTTTTTTTTTTTCCATCTTATATTCTCCTCTCTCTGTCCTGCTGAGGAGGGGAGTGATACTGCGGCTTGGTGGGCACCTGGGAACCAGCCAAGGTCAACCCACCACACTAATGTACAGTTAATTTTATTGTAGCAATTATCATATATCTTTTGGTGCAAATACTGAAATGTTTCAGACCACTTTTTTTTTTATGCCAGATCTAATTTCTTATTCTGTGGTCCTTCAGACCTTGTCCTTTACTGTAGGTTTTTTTTTCTGTGGCTATTAGTTGATGTGTCTACACTAAACAACAAAGACTCTAATTACAGAGCAGAATGACTACTGTTTTTTTATTTTATTTTTTTTATTATTATTATTTTCATTTATTTTTTAAATTTTTGTTGCCTTTTTTGTGTGTGTGTTTTTATTGTTTGTTTTTTTTTGCTTTGTGTTTTGTTTGTTTGTTTTTAATGAATATAACATGAGAAATAAATACATACATTCTTTTACAGAGCTTGAAATACGCAGGCTTAGTATAAAAAACAAAATTTCCTAGGCAAATTTAACATATTCAGAAATAAATCACTCGGCCAATAACTTAGTGGGGCTGTATAATAGTAATTATTCTTGCTTAAATTCTCTAGTGTTTCTAAACCAAGTATCTTAAATATTTTATGTACTGGTGGTAGTTTATGGTGTGTGACATTTCCACTAGGTGACAATGGGAAGATGGCTGGCAAAATGGAGGTGCCAGCAGAATCACAGTCTGGAGGAGAACAAAAGGGAAGGTATGTCATTTCACATGCACCAGAACCTCGATTTGATTAGTTATATCTTGAAATAAACTTGAAATAATAAGGCAAAAATCCTTCCTTCATAGCTAACCACAAATCTCAACAAAATCTGTGCTTGAAAATGTTGATTGTGTGAAGTTTCTGTTAAGGAAGTGTTTGGCCAGAAATCTTTCCAACAGCTGTGATATATTTATAAAATGGACCATGCCTTTAAAAAGCTATACTTGCTTGAAGTCAAGTATTTAAACTTTCAGTATTTCCAGAACTAAGACAGTGATTTCAGTAAGACAACCTTACTTTGGCCAATTAGGCTCTCTCAGTACGGTGCAGTCAATACCTGCTACAGATCACTCACTGCTTCTGTGCTGAGCCATTTCTTGTTCATCCTTCAGTACTGGAAGGAAATACAGTGGAAGTAAAGTCCTGGTAACTAATCTGGGGCTCACGGCTGCAACAAATGCTATTTTGTTTGGAAAGAAATATGATGGGGAAATGTCAGCCCAAGCTGCAGCCTTACATTAGTGTATTCCTACGTACTTGTGCGGGAGGTGCAAGCACAGCCACTCAGCAGTTGAGAGCTGCAAGGGAATAAAGGCTGCTCAGTACGAACACAGTCTTCAGAAAACTACATCATAAACTAACAAGCAGGCACAAATCTGACCCTCTTCTCTCCCTTCATCCCTTTTCCTCTGAGCTGAATTTTAAGCACCCCTCTGAAAGCTTGGAAGTACTAAACTTTCTGGTCACCAAATCATTACAGGCTGAGATTTGAATAATATTGCAGGGTGAAGTCAGACATCTGCCTTTGAAAAGTTTTTACAGCCCAAATGGTTTATGCTAAAACCGGTCACTGGCATAGGCATAGAAGCTTAAAATAAACTTGGGACAATTTTAATTATACACTTCCTTATCTGCTTTACCTATACCAGCAGTATAAACTATGTGTTTGGACTCCTTGTCATAGTTATGAGCGTTACTAGATGTGTATACTATTCTAATCTCTGTGGCCTCAACACAACACATTTTACAGACTCCCTGTTTTACAAAAGGAAATTTAATAGGTTTTACATCCATTCAGCAATCCACTGAAGTACATACAATAATGATCGAAAAATATTTTCCTTTGTTGTTTTGGTATTGCATGCACTTTTTACGATTCTGTCATTGTTACTCAATTTCTAAGGCCAGTCCTTTTTGCCAGTAGTTAGCCAGTGGAGGTAAGTGTTATTTAAAGTGTAATTCTGTCCATCAGCTTTTCTGAGTGCCACTATTTTGACAGGAATTTCTGGGCATTTATCATCTGGGATGATAGTACTAACAGCATTACACTGTTCAGGAAGCTTTTCCCTATCATCTAAAATTCTTGAATGAATTTATTTATTGGAAGTGTTACGTACGGTGATATTTCTTAGCTAAGTTATATGTGTATCATGTGAAGTCAACCACATCTCAGGCTTGGTTGCCTTTATTATGCATCTATACCTGTTTCTCCTATGCCTTTACTGCCAGTAAAACATATCAGGGAGCGAGATGTCAGATACTGTGTGCTGTTGCCAAATGCTCAAGTGATAGAGATTTACCAACAGAAACTCTGGCCTAGTGACCTCCTGCATTGAACTACTGATTTCAGAGCAAATAATTGGGTTTCGAGATCTTTTCAATTGGTTCTGCACAATTTTTTAGAGGGCAGAGGCAGTGTCAGAGGAATGACATCTGGGAACAGTGTAACTGTGGCTCCTTTCCCCTGACATGTTATCTTTCCCACTGAAGCTGGTGAATGGTTACCATCACTGGGGCAATTCATAGTGATTCAGCACTTTATTTAATGCATTAGGTGACTGCTACAGTTGAAGTTTGCGATCTTGATGGATAGCCCTTTTTGTTCACATTTAAGTTTTGATTAAATTTTTCATCACAGATTCAATATTTGGTTAACCAGTTCACCTTCTGCCCCAGTGATTTCCCCTGGCTAGCTGCACTCTTGACAGATTGGATACACTTGTTTTGTTGCAACTGTTGAGGAATAACGGTTAGGATCTATGGTGGAAGTCTGTGCTAAATCTGTGCTGCAGTAACTGGGAGGTGATGAGTTGCAGCCTGGACTGAGGTAAGATGCTGGGATGGTGTGTTACATTTTACCCAACTCTAAACACTGGACATCTTTTCAGTGAGATTATGACCTGAATGACACAAAATAATAGTGAAAATATGTAAAGATTTATTAAAACATTGCCACTGTCCCATGACTTACATTCAGCTAGGTATTTAAAGATTCTTTTCGAGTCATTGAGAGCTTTCAGAAGGAAAACTGACTCTAGTGTTACTAGAAATATGTATGTAGCTGATTATCCACTAAAGAATGGGACGGATTTTTGAATGATGGCACTGGATTATATAATTTATACTTTATAAAGTTATAAAAGGAGGATTGATGGCATAACCTCCCCTAAAAATGTTACAATTATACAACTCTAAATCAAGTAAAAAACCTTGTTCTTAAAAGGCAAAAATGTTGGTGTCCCAGAAACATGAAATAGATTTGCAATCAATACTTTAATGCCCAATCTGCTTTTCCAGTTCAACAGAATCACACATGTGGTCCCTACAAGGCTCGTGTCTTGGTGTCTTTTATTTCTGATTCATAACATAATGAATCGGTGTGATTCTGAAAGTCACATTGGCCAAAACATTTAAAGACTTTTTCAGAATAGGGTATAAAATGGGTGCAGTCTACCAGTAAGTGAAAAATAAACTGATTTCTAGTTAAAATGTATGGTATTTACAGTATGCCTAGCTTCCTTTCTGTCCTTCTGTTGTTAACTCCCCTCACTGCCAGTGATCCACCCCCACCACTTCCCTCCCATAAACTACTGTTTTTCCACTTCAGAAATCACCATAGAAAGTCTGAGTTGCTCATCACTCTCACCTTTCAGTGTTCACAAGGAATGTCCTGTTACTAAAGAGGTATGCTAAACTCACCTCACACCACTATTAACTAAACAATACATTTTTACTTTCGGGTAGTGGTAGAGAGGTAGAGGTTGTCACAGATTTCAGAAGCTAATTAAAGCCCATAAGTACATCTTTCAAGTAGTTTCCCTTCAAAAGTGATCTAAATGTTGTTCCTTGCTGCTAAACCTGTGGGATTTTTGTACAGGAATGGCAGATGAGCTATGTTATCAATCACACAAGGGTCTATTAATTTTATCACAACTCTGATGGCTGTTGACATTAAATGGCACAAATCTGGCCATTGCTGTCCCTGAGGTAGTGCATCTTCACAACCTATCAAATGCTAATTCTAATTTTGACCTTAAAAAAAAAAATATATATACTTTTTTTTTTTTTTTTTATCCCTACCAAACCTCCTTTCCCTCCCTCCTGATAGCAGAAAAATTTTCACAGGGCCATTTCTCTGCCCACACTGCTTTGCTGATGGGTTTTTTTCCATTTTTTTTTAAACAAAAAAAGCACATCCCTATAAGATTTCAAGAGCTATTTAGGGGAAGGGTTACTACACAGTAGTGCTGACACTAGTTTTCACTGAGATGAAGAGAAGAGACTGCTTGATGATGAAGACATTTCAAGGACACCACCGGTATGGAATAGCTTTCTCTCTGGGTCAGTCGGTGTTTCAGATGGCTTAATTACTGCAAATTCACGCAGGTAGCTGTGATGAACACATGGAAAGCCATTAGGAGGTCTCATCTATTGTTTAACTTCTGAAAGAAAAAAAGATAATTGTTGAAATGGCAAATGAGTTCTGCTCAAGCTTTTCATAGGATATCACTACCTGTCTGTCACAGGGAACTGTCTAAAACAGTTTTTGTCATCTCCATATTAATATTAGGTATATCATTATTAAACAAAATGACTGTGTCATATCTCTTTCAAGGTCACCTGAATTACAACAGCAGCATTGTGTCTTTTTGCATAAAATAAGGCATTTTGTACTTGATTTATATGGATTTACTTTCAGTCCTCTCTACGGTCTTTTCTGAAATGTTAGTTCCTTCACTGTGGCTTTGTATTTAACTAGAAATTAAAGCACTTTTATCCTAAAAAAAAAAAAAAAAGACAAAAACAACACAACAAAAAACCCACACAAGCAGAATGCAGTACATTCTTTACTATTTAAGATGACAGGTGTTTATTGCACCCAAACATAGCTTCATCTTCATAAAAAGAAAGTGTGAATATATGGGATCTTTTGTGCCAAATTTTCCATCAGCCTTTTAAACTAAAATTCATTTGAAGTGAGGGATCTAAGGGCAGAATACAGCCCTTTCATATAAGGGCAGTGGACGATGAGCTTGAGAGGAAAAAAAGAAACCTGATTTATATATGAGCATGTTGATGATCAGAAGGTCTTGATTCACAGACTAAGTTTATTACAAAATTAGTATCAGGATCCAGACAGGTGATTGCCAATTGGTTTCCCTGAGAAAGGCTCCTCTAGTTGGAGTAATCTTTGTTATACTGACTGTGGTCTTGTCAGGGCTCATGAGATGTAATGTGACAAGGACAATTTCATTCTCTCTCCTGAAAAGTTATAAAATGGCACAGAGAAAAGAGCAGCTTGTGTCTGGATGGTTCTAAAAGATGCTTTGTTTCTAAAGACAAGGGATTGTATTTGGGGTATTTTCTAGCCTATGCCATGCAGGTGATTGGATTAGATGACCATGATCCTGCCTTATGGGCATACCCATTCAGAGTCATGATTGCAGGTCCAGGAGCTGGTTGAGTAGCTCAAAAGTACTAACGTGTTCCCACAGAAATGGCAACTGTAGTAAACATCACAAAAGTTAAACCCTGGTATTACAGTTAAGAAGGACATAGTTCAAAATGGATGCACTTTCTAATGTTAAAAAGTCATCTCTTATTAAAAGCTGTGGCAGCAAGTGTTTGTAACTACAGCATTACTTCTACGGTGCTGATGAACTATGAGTTTAAAACTGTGATCTCTGAGAGGTAAGGAACACAGTATGTATATATACACATATATACATGAAACAATGGATTCCATCACATTTTTATCCAGGTTGTATTTTAGAGATTTGATAGAAATCTTTAAAATATTTGCAAAACTTAACGAGTTTTGTCTTGGAGTATATATACTAATTCTTGAGACAGACTGGGACAGTCTGAGTTTCGTTTTGGAGTATATATACACCAATTCTTGAGACAGACTGGGACAGTCTGAGTTTCGTTTTGGAGTATATATACACCAATTCTTGAGACAGACTTTGGGACAGTGTTTTCCAACACTTCAACAAATAGCAGAGGCATAGTCGTACAGTGGGTAAAGCATGAGGACAGGGTTCAAGAGACTTGACTTCCAGTCCCTCACTAGCATTGCTCTGCTGAGAGGCATTTGAGCCAACTGTTTACATGCCTTCAATTCCCTCATCTGTATAATACAGTAATGACACTTGACTTGTCTCCTAAAGCAATCAGAGATCTTGGAAGGTGAAAAAACTTGTGTTTAAAATAAGCACTATTCTAGACAATGAGACCCATGGCACATTGGGCCCTTAAGCTTCCATTTAAAAGGATCCCTTTCACAAATCTGCAGCCATTATTTCACTACTCTGACTACTGTAATGTGACGAGGCAAAAAAAGTGTTCTTTACAGGAAAGGGAGCCCAATATGAAATTAGAGTGAAACAATATTCAGCTATAATTGCATGGTCAAGAGTCAAAAAGTCATGCTGTTTTTTTTCTTGGAAATTACTTTGTGTCTCTCTTAAGCATGTAGGAGCCTGAGGACATCAACAGCCCAAAAAACTTCTACTATGTTCTATTTATGGAGAATTATTGAGATGAGATCTGACAACATCAACAGCAGCCAGTTGGCAAGCCTGATAGTACACAGTAAACTTACATCTTCGTGACTGACCACATTTGTTTATATTTTGGCACTTCTTAAAGCTTGTTTTTCAGGTAATGTACTGTAACAGTTTCCCTGGGATGAAAATATTCATTCAACGCATTCTACAGATGCATTGAATTCTTTATTATTCCCTTTGAAAGGTATAATTTTGCCAGTGAAACACTAAATAATCTCGTTTCCTTCATTTTTTCCCCAAGAATTCCAACACTGATTAGTCCATATGAAGAACTAATTGCTTGCCAAATTTCATTAATTTGATTTTAAACAAACAGCTGAATTATACAAAGGAAAACAACCATTCAAAACAGATAAACTTCTATTATTCATATACTCATATAATTTTTTTTAATAAAAAAAACCCCCACCAAAACAACAAAACCAATTTATTTTTCTTTAAATTGTCAACTCCTAGCCCCAAGCACATTTTTTATTACTAGTGCACAATCCTATAAAAATAGAGCTTTATAAATGAAAACATTGACAGACCCTTAGCGATAGTGGCACTACAGGGAATAGCTATAAACAACATTTTTATTCCTCAAGCATACCTTACCCTTGAAAGTTTACACTAATTACCTGTAGTTTTGTTAATGTTTTAAGCTGCCCTTCATCTCTCCCATCCAGACATACCACTCAGCTTCCTCAACAGATATATTCAACAGCTTCTGTTCACACCTGACATCAATTTCCTTTGATGTTCACAGTCTAAATGAGAATGCTACAGCAAGCTGTATTTGTGAAGTATACAGGATGCCTTTAAAATGATGGCAGGTATTTTCCTCATTAAAGCAGCCATAACAGATAGTTAGATATGATGCTGTCCCTCACCTTCCTGCTAATTAATGACTATGATTGCAACCCAAATAAGATCAGGCAATTAAATGTGATAACATTTCAGAAGCGAAGAAAATGTACAACAATCTTCGAATAGCTTCCTGTAGATAAATAAAGTTGATCTTAGCTAAATTAACATATAAATGTACTATTCTATCAAAAAATTACACAAGCTAAAGAATGTAATAATTTTACTTTTAATTGAAACATGAGCTACTGTGGAGATTGAAAGTATAAGCAAGTCTCATGTCTGTTTTGTGATCTATATAAGCAATAGAATTATTTGAATTCTTCAAAGGAAGATTTGCAGAAGGATTTTTTTTACTACTAAAATATAACTTGGAAAGATTTCTGCTTCAAGATAGAGAACTCCTCTCAGTTTTGTGTTCTGCACCTGGGTACCCTCTAGCAGTACTAAACACCTGAGTGCTTCTTGTTGTTACATGGCCTGTAATGACCACGACCGGGCACTCAGACTGTATGAGTACACTACAGTGTTTAGCAGACGCAGAGTTAATGTTTAATTTTACCCACCTAAAGTGTCAGAAATAATGCCTGTGAGAGTGAAGGGGAAAGTTGTGATTCTTGAAAATAGTAATTCCTGACAGAGTGAAGCAGACAACACAGCATCAATCCTTATTTCCTCCCACTCCAGAGGAGTACCCACACCATGGCTAGTGATTGATTGATTGATTTTGAAAGCCCAGGTGTTTAAGCCCTTCTAGTGGTAGATTTACTATAGAGTTATCAATTCTTTATCTATGTGTCTGTTTTAGTACAAAAAGGGGTTCTAACAACAGTAAGCATATAGAAAAGACAAATATCTGCTCATTTTTTTTCTCTACTCCATATCTTTATGAATATAAAGTGCTGGGAAAAATGTGAGAGTTGTCATGTCTTCTTCTTTTTAGCTTATCTGGAGAGCCAGGGATCAGGTAATATATAACACACTAAGAAGAAGAGTCCCATTGGAATAGGAAACGTTTTTGAGGAGTACTGTGATAAATACGTTCTTCAAGGAACCCTGGGCAAGCACTGAAAATGCCACACAGTGATTTTGTCCTTCCCTGGCCTTCAGGTTTGTTTTGAAAGACGGCAATCAACAACATCCATCATCTCCACTTGTAAAAGTTCTTCCTACTCCTAAGTTTGATCTCCAGCAATGAACACCCTTCTTCAGGTGCAGTGTTGCTACCTGCATCATCTTCTGATTGGCCAACACCATATCTACAGCTCCTGTGCACTCACAAGGTTGTCCTAAATCATGACCATGACAAGACAGACAGTGGACAGGCATGAGCCCTGTCACCGAAGCATGCCTCTGAGAGCAGCAAATTGTGATGGATGACTCTAAGCAAGAGATTAGTATATTCAGCAAAATCACTCACTGGACATAAAGAATACTGATGAGCAGTGCTTGATATTGTATTGTCACAGAGAAAGACGATGCCCCAGGACACCCAGTCCAAAAGCGACAAAGACGTGTCCATTATCTCCAGACTTATGACTATGTATAACTGCTGGCCAAAGCCAAGTAGAGAGATGTGCAAGCCAGAAAATAATTTTTGTCCTTTCTGAAACTGATAGTTCTTTAAGGTGCTAGGTAAATAGGCAAAGGAAACATGTAAATGAAAGCCACTTTCCTATCCTGGGTGGATTTGTGTGGGAAGAGTCGGAATTTTGGAGACAAGAAGAACTACTAGAATTATGTCAAAACTCCACGGATATTTTGAGCAGAGAGGAAAAGGATGAGCTCTAGAAATAGTGTTCTTTGTTGTTATTACAGCACTGAAGCCTTTGGTCTACATCTTTGTTCCAGTTCCCCATTAAACCTGAAGGTCAGGATCAAGGGGTTAATGCAGGATTTTCATGAAATATTAATTTGCTGCTAACTTCACATGCAGTAGTTTAACATTCTGTGTATGATTTGGCTTTAGCAGTGGCTGGGGACATGTTTATATGCAATTAAATGAAAAAGCAGTTTTCTTACCCTCTCTGACCTCTAAAGTGAAGAAAAGTGTAACTGTGCAGCATGTTTTTTTCACTTACACAGTAATGATCAAAGGGAAGAATGATTTTGTGAACTAAATATATATTACTTTGTCAGATTCTTCAAGTTTGTTTTGTTTTGTTTTGTGGCTTTTTTTCCTTTTTCCAAAAGCAAAAATTATTAAAAAATACATTCGCATGCAGTTTAGTTTTGGTTAACAACTCTCTCCCTCTCCTCTTGGTCTGACAATGATAAAAAAAGTAAGCATTTAAAAGATTAGATCAGATTACAAGAACATGGACTTTCTGTGACCACTTTTAGGACGTAAAGCCTAAGTGATATCATAACTCAAAGGTGTGTTGCCATAGACCACATAGATATGACCCAGTGATGAAAGAATTTGCAAAGCAATACAGAGTTGTCCAGAGAGAGTCTGTGGGAGTTTTCCAAATCCTTGAAATTAAAAGCTCATCCTAAATCTAAAAGGCTACGCTTGAAAGTAGTTTTGTCAAAATAAGAAATGCATGATGCTTAAGCTGGCTCACAGGAGCTGTAATACAGTTAAAATTTATACTCCAAACCCAATGTCATTCTAAATACACATTTAAGACTGAAAACTGGGAGATTTCTGTTCTTATTGCTCCTTCCTGGTCAATACAGACCTATGCCTTTCCATTTATTTATGCAGCTAAAATTGCCATCTAGCCCCACCTCCTTACGTAATATATTGAAAGCACTGCAACTTTTTTTTTTTTCTTTTTTTTTTTTTTTTCTAATGGGACAATACGCTTCTCTGTTTCAGACACAGAAGAGCAGGGTCCTAGCTATCTGGTTTGAGACTTCTATCACCCCTTCTGGTGTTCAGCACCAGTAATGAACATTTTCCTGTGTCATCACTCACAAACTGTCTTCAATTTAAAGGCCTTTGGGGCTATCTCCCTCACCTTACCTCTATCTTTTTTTATCTCAGGGTTTTTTGTGGAGACTGTCATGCCTCTCCATATTTTCCAAAAGACATCAGCAGTTACTACCTTTCAATAGAATTGTCATTCAAACTCTGTTATCCAAAAAAAACCCTGTTATCCAAAAACCCTTTCCATCCCTAAGGCACAGGGAAAGCATGTCTTAACAATACATATCACCACAAAATTAAGGTACTTTCCACATGAGATTTTCAAAACAAAGAGAAATGGTCAGTATACTGTTGTATTGTGCATACTTACTATGTTAACCAAAATACTTTCATTGTTACCCTGCATTAAATTTGTTCATTAGTCATGTTCATTAATTGTCTCCAACAGTGTGTAAACTTCTGGGGAAAATTCAGAGGTCTGTAGCAAGAAGCAGAGGTGACCAAGGATTCAGATGTCATTGCTTCTTATTTTTTGATCCTCCAAAACCACAGTGGTGTTGGATTTACTTTAAATACTATTACAGAACTTGTTAAAAAACCCCTTGATCATCTGAAGTAAAACATTTATAAAGGTTAGAACAAAAACAGCACTGTGGAGCCTGACTTCTGGATATAACAGTTATTGTTGTGCAGTGAGGAAGAAAGAAAACTATATTCACCAAGTACAACAGAACCATCTCCAATATGTACTTGAAATTCAAGCAGAAGCATTTGAAGATTTAACACAGCAATAATTGGGCTTGACATAAAGATGGTGATAGCATCAGAAAAGCAAAAAACTTCGTTATACCCTTGAAACAAAATTCTACAGCAGTGGTCATAACTGAGTATAGATCATGATGTTTGGGATACTTTGGTATTTATTTATGAGTACAGTACTGGTGGAACTTTGAATATAATTTAATTTAGTTCTTAGTCATTTCAGACCAACTTAGAGTAACAGTGAAGTCAGTGAAAATACATTTCTACAAAATTTGTTCGGTGACAGTCGAACCCAAGTAGAGTAGTGCCTGACCACTGGAATGTGAACAAAGAGGAACAGCAATTTTTTACTTTTTTTTTTTTTTTTCTCTGACCTGAGTGACTCAGAATCTGAGACTTCTTTTGATGTCCCCAAAATAAGTTTTAGTCACAAAGGTAAAAACATTTCAATATTACAATTTCCTACTCTTCAGACATGCTGTCCCTGTTAATCCTGAGCACTTTTTTAATTGCTTTTAGACAGGCTTTTCTCTTCAGCCTGGATTTACCAACTAAGACCCAACTTAATCGTAAGCATGACTCTAATGAATTCACCATGTTTATGCAAGTTATTCAGTACTAGATCTTTTGTGAGGAAATGCAACTGAATTCACATCCTTCCCTGGCCTGTGAATTTTATATAATTTCTCTAATATTTTTTGTATTATTTTTACCAAACACAATCTCTCTGATTATACCTATAAATAAATTTTTTCCTACCCAGAAAATGAACTAACAACCCAGTTCTGATCTCTTACATTCAAAACATATTAGGTTTGATAATGTAAAGCCTAAAACTTTGATGGGAAATAACCTCCTAACTTTAAAATTGCTAGTTTAATGCAGACCTGGTTTTGCAATTTGCAATTGCTGGAGCTCCATTTGTTACATCTCTCCTAAATTCAGTTGATGTTATTTCACAGGCACATGATAGCTGAGCTGAATGAAACCGAGACTTTTACAATTTTGATACTGATAAATGTCCAAAACAGTGTGTTTTGCCAAAGCATTGCTTTACAATCAGGTAGTCCCCAGCCTGCCCTGGCCCAGAGGCAAGACTATTGAGCAACTAATGTACTGTGGGGAATATTCTGTTTTTCTCTCTAGGCTGGACTCAGTTTTAACTGTTTAATTGCCTGCAGCTGCATGCAGTGTAAGAGGATTTTGTGGACAGGATGATTTCCCCAAGCCACTTCTTTAAAGGAGTTACAAACTGGCATTTAAAAAGTGACCGAGTTACAGTCATGCCAGCCAGACCAGAAACATAGCAAGAACAGTCTTCTTCTACTATGTCGGTTTTCCATTGTAAGAGAATTATCTGCTTCTAAGGAGGCAGACAGGCATGAAAACCAGCAAACTTGAGAAACTTTTTTAAAACGTCAGAAGAGGTTTCACTCAACAGCAATGTCAGTGAAGTTTTAGGTTACAGCTTGTTATATTTGTCTTGACCTTAACCATAAAACCTTTGGTGACGGCCCATACTCAGATGTGTTTATACCTCTTCTGGGGATGAAGCCATATGCACAGGGAATTATTAGAGATTTTCTGGAAGATAGGGCTAGTGTAAGCTGACTAAAACTATCCCAGGAAAGGACATGTAGCTGATTCTTACCAGCTTCTTGTCCTGTTAGAAGTTTGCATGATTTAGAGAGAGAGAGATGTTAAATTCTCCAATAAAATCAAGCACCAGAACAGCCACTTTCAGAGATTGTGTGCTTTTTCATTTCAATTGGATTGAGAGATACTTGGCTGAACATCTCACCCAGAAGAGTTCTCATTAATACAGCAGCAAACATATTTATTCAAAGCTCTTTGTTACTGTGCTATCACTCTCAGAATAAACAAAATGTAATAACTAATATATAACGTAGACACAGTCACTGCATGTCAGTCTTCAGAAATCAGTCCTCTTTAATATCTTTTCTTCTTTACTGAGTCTTGAAACCCAGTTCCCCCAAAATATTGCTCTGGACACAGTAAATTTTCATTTTTGACTTAAAAAAAATTTCCTTTGTTCATATGATAAAAGTAGATATGAGTATTATGATAAAGACTCTATAAAGGCCCTTCTGTACTACCATGTTTTTGTAGCTTAGGACAGTAGATCTTGTACAGCTGCATAGACATTACTACAAGACCTCTTAAAGAATACATATTGTAGTTCCTCCTCTCACGTTTGTCCTTGCACCTGTTGTATTATCAACAGACTTTTTTGCCCATCTCATATTTCCTATCCATGTGCCATCATATGACCAGGTCCTGCTGTCCCCTCAACATAAACAAAAGGTGCACTGCAAGTCATCGAATGTGTCCTTGCCACATGAGCTGCAACAGAGCCCAAAAAGCCGCAGGGTGTTGTTCTGCTACATGATGCATCTACATCTCCTTTCTGTTGATGGGGTACACAAGCAAGAAGGCATCATGGAAAAGAGCCACTGAAACTGAATTCAGGTGACCACAGGTGAGTTGGATATATCTATCTGGAGGCTCAGCTGGTCCTCTCACCATCTCAGGCATCAGATGTAGATAGAATTTCTTTCTTGACAGTGGAATGGTAGTTTAAGGATGAAAATGACTATCTAATCTTCCCAAAACACTCTTTTTTTTGGCACCGTTTATATTATTTTGCCCTAATCAGTTATGGTGCTTGATTCTGACAGGATTTTAATCCCATTCCTAGGCTTTTCTAACAATTCACTGGCTTCCTAATGCGAGCTATATTTTGAAAACGTTCTCTTGGTCTTATGAAACATCTCTGTCGGCAGACCTCAAAGTAATGCAGAAAAATAGTACATTATCATTGCTTTTCTTTTAGAAAGGAGGGGACTAAGGCACAAGGAAGGTGCAAAACCTATGGCTATGGTCAACCACCACAGCATCTGAAGAGACCAAAAGAGAACCTGGGTCACCAGTCCTCTTCTTTCCCCTTAGACTTGAATACTTTTATTAAGAGTAATAATATTCACAAACCCCCCTTTATGGCTATTTATTGTCCTGAATGACACAGCTATCTCCTATTTTTTTTAAAACCTGTTAAAGACCACCGTCAGTAGAAATACTATCTACCCACATCTGGTGACATAAAGAGTTTCAGAAAATGGAGATGAGACTGAGAGTTGATTATCTGATTAATTTTGCCAAGCACATATCTAGCATAGAAAAGTATTCTATGCCTCAAGCAGTGTAGTACAAATGTCCCAATTAGATGCATGACTGATTTTGATTTTGGCTCATTATTTATGAAGAACATTGGTTACTGGCTTATTGTCTTATTAAGTCCTGCAATATGACCCTTAATAGTGATTGTGACTAATACTAGGAACACGATTTCATTTTTTCTTAAGGCTGCATATATTTTATGTTATTATTATTATTATTAATCTCTATTATCTCTCTCCCTCGATAGTGACAGAGATCTGAGATTGAAAATATTTGTGCGTGAGCAACAGCATTTATTTTAACAAATTTTAGCTGTTCAGGAGTTAGACCTGGAAGAATATGCAAGTAACCTAAAAAATCCCTCTATAGTCAGGGATGGGAAAGATGTACTTCTGAAAAGTGACTCAGTTGTTAGGAAATAGTGTCTAACATCAGATAACTAATTTTCTGGAAGCAATTGCTTCATTCTACTGATGATAGTCAATATAAGAATGACTGGCCCAGATTGGGGTGCTCAAATCTTGATTGCCTTCATTCAAAAATTTGAAATCTATTCCAGGAGACTCCAGCAAATTCTGTGCTCATGTTTAAAGAAAATCCTTTGAAGCCAACTTTTAGACTGCTTCCATGAAGATACAGAGAAAGGGTGTCACTAGAAGGAAATACTTTCAAGATCTTTCAAGTGAAACTAAAAATCTACTGAAAACTATGCTTGCAATTTTTTTTTTTTTTTTTTTTTTTTTTTTTTTTTTTTTTTTTTTTTTTTGGATAATAAGTTTCTTTGGGTAATAGCATCTCTGTTGCTATAGGGTTATGAAAGTTTTCAGCTCAAGTCTTTGAAACTTCTGAAGGATAATGCACAAATACATTTCTGCCAGTTCTGGCATGTCAGTCTCAGAAACGCACGGCACCAAATACCCATCACTGGTAAAGAGCTACAGGACTTTCAAGGAGATAGAATTATTTCAGGGAAGCTTCTTCACTGAAAGCAAGGGAATTTTTAAAAGAAATTAGATGGGTAATTAACTCCCTGCCTCATTAAGAACACATATGGTTAGCCACCTGAGTTGCTGGAATTTTAAAAGCTAGTGCTGGAGCAGAAGAAAACCTCTAGATAAAGTCCAATAGAGTCACTGGGACCATGAAGCAACCAGATGGAGTTCACAACCCTTTTCAATCACGTCTTCCTAATACACTAATAAATGAACTGACTATTGGAAACACCATATTTTAAGCTAGCATGGAAAAACAGTCTAGAGAGGCAATCTTTCAGTGCTTGTAGCTGTGGTATTAAGACCACAGATTGAACTTCAGCCATTACAGCTCCAGTTTTGCATACTTACTCTTCTTGATCAACCTAAGCAGCAAGTATTATTCAGCAAATTGATCGGGGGTGTGATTTAGAATAATGAGCTGTTGACATGGAGTTCATGAATGTAGAAGCATGGTCTGTCACAATGGATTTTCTCCCATCTAGGTACAAGTCATTTCAATATTATGGAATCACTAATGAAAAAGAAAAAACATTTCGACATTAAGAGGCCCAGACAACATTTATCTTCCATTAGCTTCATTAAGTAGTGTGTTCACTTGAGTCTTATTAGTATTTAGACACATAGTTTCTAGGAAATATTTTGACACATTAAAAAGTCATCAAAGTTAAGGAAATCCATAATAAACCTGTTATACATGCATAGCAACATAAGTAGCAAAACTAACGTCTCAAGCTTTGGACTCATGGTTTTGTTATGTGAAACCTTTCACTAGATTTTCCCTAGTGTGGACAGTCACTGTAGTACATGCTGGCATGGCCTCTCTGGGATCTAATAAAGATTGATCTCAAGATTCAGTCTCCTACTCAAGTGAAGACACTAACAAAAGGAATTCACTGTTACCCAGCTGTCAAATCCGGCTAAAACTGGCCAGCACATACAAAAATTATTGAGATAGATGCATACATACACAGACAAGTTTAAGTAATACTGCATAAATCTCTCTTCTTTAGGAGCCAAGGTAAAGGTGAGTGCCTGATTCTAAAATTTAATTAATTTTTAAAATTGCTTTGAAGCAAATGCAAAAACCCCAACCTTCAGATCTCTGGAGCTACCATGGAATTATCTTCATACTTTGTGTGAGGCATCTGGTACTCACAAAAGAATGTTAAACTCCCCTTAACTTTCATTTACAGTACATAAGTCATCTCATATTAAGGAAAGATCTTTACATTCTATTCTGCACCTTCCTTTTCACATCAGCATCCATAATGTAAAAATACCTTTTTAGAATCAAACTACAATGAATAATTCTCTTCTCAGGAATGATTCTAAAACAGCAGGTGCTCATGTTTTGTTAAAAAACAACCTGCTAATGGTTCAGGATTCTGTATTGTACATGGATTTTTTTACTTACCCATGCTATCTTCAGCCTTTATTTGTATCAAATGGTGAAAGATGTGTGACAGACAGTTGCTCTCCAGGAAATAAAAAAATATCAAGAACTAATCTGCCATCTCATCAAAGGTTCCTTCTGGAATGCTTCTTCTGCCTAATCCTGCACAGACTGTCCAAAGTGGAAGGACTCACTCTCATTATCTGAGCTGTAGAACCCAGAGAAGTAAATTTCTGCTAGCTTCTTTAATGACTACTAACTGTACCGCGGCATTTCTTTTCGTATCCTCACACAGATGAACAATGTACGGTGCTACGATGAATATAAAGAAGGTTCAAAATAAAGATTTCTTCAGAAAATCCTTCCTTCCGCAATAAGATCTTTTAAATCCACCCCAGCCTCCCAGCTGCTTTTTCCCTTTACTTTCCCTAATTTATTTTGAAACTTAGCAGCAAATGTCTGGGAGAGTTCTTAATGAAATAGATGCTCAAACTATTTCTACAGGTTTTAAAAATATTAGATCTCTCTTCTTAGAAGGGCAGGGACATGATTAATAATGAATGGAAGAATTAATTGGGCAACACAATAAATGAACAGAGGAAACATTGAATTAACTATTTTACTGGCTGCTTCTGTGTGTTGTGTGTGTGTGTCCCCCCCTTTTTTTTTTTTCTTTTTGAAATTCAGGTCCTGAAGATATCAAGACCAGAGCTGAGAAATAAGGTTCTACAATTCTGTTAATAGATTTTAATTGATATTTCTCAGCTTTTTGCCAGTCTTAGCATTTATTAAAGATTTTTTTTTTAAAGCATATGTTCTTTAATGAAGATGTGCAGCATGGAACTTCTGTCTACTCACTGGTTGTGTGAACTACTGCAGGGTGACAATTTCTCAAGCAATAGTAATGGTTGTAAATCATCACATAAAGCAAAAATTGAAGCATTCAGTTTATTACATATTATATGGGATGAGCTGAGTGATATAGTAGATGATGGTGAACTGTGAGACAATTTATTTATTCTTTTTCATTAAAATTTGATATGCAGTCATAACTCACAGTAGGCAGAATAAAGTTTCTTAGTTTACAATAGAGCATCCTCCATGTCTCATATTATAAAATAAAGCAGCAGTTACTGCAAACAAAACATTTCATTTAAGATTTTCTGAATAACATTTGGGTCAAAAAAAGGTAAATACCATCATTAATCAATACCAATTATTATTTTAGCACACATATTGGCCAGTTTATGCTATAGACAACAACTTAACATGTTAAATGACATTTAACAGTCATTTATGCTGTTCCATATTTCAGGTCATACATAAACATCTATCCCAGTTTTACTTATAGAATCTATCTGGAATACCTATCAATAGTTTTTTATTCTATTTTTCAGTGTATGTAAGAAACTCCCCACCAGGACATCTGATGATTTTCTAGTCACAATTTTAGAAATAGCCAGTCTAAAAAAATGGCATTCTTCCTCTTGCTTGACTATTCAGTAGAAAAGGTAACCGTTACAGATATTTTTACACCTAAATAACAACAACTTAAGAGGAAAACAAAACAAAACAAAACAAAACAAAACAAAACACACCCCAAGACAGAGCAAATGAATGAATAAAGGAAGGAAATAATATTTTCATTCAGGAATGCTGTCACAGTGTTAAGCAAGGTTTTGCAAGCAATCTGTGTCCTGGCTAACCAGCACTGGCTGCACTCAGACATTTACCTCTCACTATTTTTGCTAATGTTTTGCTGTGGAAGAAGAAGAAAAGAGAGAAATATTTGCAGAACAACACTAGTGTCACCAGCCATGACACCTCACAGAAATATAACCTTTCTATAATAGGAATAAGCAGCTTGTTTTACAACATATATCTTTTTTTTTTTTTAAAGAAAAGCAAAAAAATAATAGTGAAAAGTTACTATATAATAAAAAAATACAGCCTTCCATGACCCTTCTCACCCCAGACAAACAATCTTAACAGAATTTTTCTACTGGTGGAGTAATGGTGTATCACTTATGACCACTGCTGGAGACAGAATACTGAGCTAGGTAAGACCTTTGGCCTGACCCAGTACAGTTATTCTTCTGACCAAGCTACAAATGGAAAAATTCAGGACCTAAAACAGTAGAAAAAAAGTAAAAAAAACCCACCCAAAACAACACCACAATAGAAAACCCAACAGCTGAAGTACAGAAAGGCAAACATATATATATATATATGCTTAAAGGATTACTGCAGTCTTCCTATCAAGATGATATACATACAGAAGATATTGTAGACAATTGATGTTTCTTACAGGAGGGGAAAAGCATTTTAAAATCCAAATAAGAATGATAAAACAAAACAAAACAAAAAACAACAACAACAAAAAACCAGAAAACCAACACAGGCTGTTCTGGAAGAAAAGTTTTTCTTTTGAAAGAAATTATGTACATGCTTTCTTTTTGCAGGTTCTGATTAACTTCACTTTCTCTTTGTATGCAGAAAAAAATTGCAGCTTTCTAACCCAATACACCTTTTTATCACTGTCCAAAAGTGACATTTTCCCTAGCAAATCATTCTGATGGAAAAATTCTGAAACCGTTCTAATATGTAGTTATATGTGATGTGGATGCATCAGGTTGCACAAGCCCCCTCTCCCCCCCAAAGAGAACAGAAACTCTCTCAGATGTTTCCTTTAGTTATTAAGCCCAAATCTCTGAAAGTTCTCTAAGTGTAATAGCAACAATCTATTATGAGCTCATTTTCAAATAGCAATCCTAAACACTATTAAAAAGAAATGGAACTAGTTAAGTTACTATTTTGATGACAACTTTAGCAGGTGATCATCAAGAATAAGCCTTTTTCTGCTTCTTTGTATTCTGCTTTTAGCTGTGGTTTGGATGAAATGTTTCTCCTTGTACATGGATAGCCACACAAAGCTTACTCACTTTGTAAGCCTTGCGTAAACCCATTTTCAGGCTTAGTAATGAACAGGCTTTTCATGAGCTTAGTGAACAGGAGTGAAATTCAGCATTTCCAAATGTAAGATAGTGCCTGTGGAATAGAAATACTCATTTGCAGAGCAGCCTACGATCTTTCTGGAAGTAATATACAGTTAGACTCTGCAAACGAGGTGTATTATCATTATGCTGATGAGAAGATCAAATATTTCTTTTTCTTCCATAGTCAAAATATTGTTAATGGATTATTTTCTGCCTGGAAGGACATTTTATTGAAATTATATGCTGAGCCCACCACTCGTTGACTGAGTAAGATGAAAACAAATGAAAAAAAGAAACCTGCATGAGACTACTTTATGGGGAACAAAAAAACCCCAATGACAACAACAACAAAACCACAAAAAAAACCCCAAAACAAACCAAAACAAAAAAACACAACACACACAAAAAAACCCAAAAACAAAACAACAAAAAACAAACACCCCCCCTAAAAAAAAAAAAAAAAAAGAGAGAGAATCAGGAAATGAGGATGCTCATTCTTATTGTGTATGATATCTCTTTTGTCTTTCCTTTTCAATCTTGTCTTTTCAGATCGTGTGTTCTTCAGAGCAGTGAGTTTTTCTAGCGCTTTCAGTGGGTCTTGGTAACAATGGTGTGTATTCCTAGCTGCTCCCTAGCCATTGTTACTCTACCAGTGAGTGTCTCCATTGAAATGCTCAGCCATAAAGGCTGCAATTTTCAGGGATCCCATTGCACTTTGCTGAGAGTTTGGCAATTGTAGACTCTCATTCTTTCAGATTTCAGTTTTGTTTACTTGTTTGCTTGGTGTGTTGCTGTTCTGTACTTGTTCATTTTTCAGAGTTATCCTGGCCAGATTATACTAGTAAGATGAAACAAAATTATCACTTTTCTATAATTTTAAATGTATGATACATCAATCATTCTGTCAGTGGAAAGGCAGTACAGTGCTATGCTTAGCTGAAGTAGTAGTCTTGATGATGATAACAAGCTATTAAATTCGCTTATGCAGTGATGGAAGGAAGAGCCTCTGAATTATAATGGGAGTGAAAACCCTCACTGTACACACTTCTGTGTGTTTCTGCCAAATAAAAAGAAACACGTAAAAGATGGCTTAGCCACACTAACATTTGCATACCTTCACTTTGGACAGTATAAACCACTTTCAAACTTATGCTATAGGTTCCTCCCCACTCCCAAGCTTGTCTTCTAATTCTGTCCTAGTTCCCCAGTCACACTGTGCCAATCAGCCCCTCCCAGGTCATTGAGGAAAGCAGTAATGACTCCCGGGCTATTTTTCACTTTCAGTTGCTGTTATGGAGTGTTTGAAAACTTGATGAATATCACAGTGCATTTTAGCATAATACTCAGGAGCTGAATAAAACATAGAGATACAGAAGACCGATAGATATGAATGACATATCTCTGCTATCCATTAGAAAGACTGCATACACAATTGATTTTTTGGTTGGAAAAAAGAACAGGATGACTTTACTAGAGCCATTTGCCAGCTGCTCAGTGAATAGGTCAGAGGCATAAGAAGGATAGCTTCCCTGTTAAAAGTGTTAGTTGCATTGCTCATTTGTCATGCACACTCCTTGTGTTCTGGCTCTCCGTAATAGTAGAGACTGAGGGAACAGCTCAGCTTTGGTTTCCTGCAACTTCAGCTTTCTAGCGAAATCATCATGTTGTTTTGATGTCATAGTCTCCTGAAATTTCATAGTCTGCATTATTACTTCAGGAGTAAGAAATGCACCGAGATGATTGTTTTGATGGAACATACAGTAGGATACACACTCAGTTCTCCACTACCTTGTTATATCCCACACACATCCTTTCTCGAACATACATGGGTCTGAAACATTTTATCACGTGCCATGTACAGTATCATACTGAGCTTAGAAGTACGGAGAAGTAACTGTGGAAGCCAACTTTCCTGGTTGCTTGGAGAGATGGAAGGGAACAGCTAAACACCCTGCCTGTTCCCTCACAGGAAGAAGTCAAAACAGCTTCTATCAGATATGTGCCTTCCAAAAAAAGCCACGTGCAGACCTAGAAGCACAAGTTGCGTATCACTGATTTAGTCAGTTCTTCCATCTGCAAAGAGCCCAAAATGCTTTGCAAACTTTACAAGCAGCATTTCATCCACCACTGAAGTGCAGCCGCCTATGGAACGAAATTTGGCAGCTGTTTTAACAGAACACATAAATCCTACACAATAGTTTAGGGAAAGAATTTTTAAAGAATAGTGCAGATGGGAATGTAGGGAGGTAGAATATAGTTACATAAACTGGGAGTATATATAACCAGGATATGCAGGTTGGTCAAAAGAAGCAAAATTAAGAATTTCTCATATTGCAAAACATCGCAGGCATTTTGATATATGTCTCAAAGAAAAAGACTTTGTAAATGTTTGAAAAGTACTATTTCTGTTTGTTTCCTTTTTTTTTACCCAATGGGTCTATTTTAATCACTCCATCCATCTGCACGTTAACTGAGAATGAAGTCATATCAGTCTCAGAAACAGCCACCAGCACCACTATCCATAAGGTAAAATAATTTGTCAGTACACAGAAATGCTATCACTTCAAATATAAAACATTCACAACATTTCCAAAGTTGAAAGCAAGGTCTGTAACACTCATCCACAGATGTGATTCCTGATTTTCAGTGCTATAAAATTCTCATTTTTACCTCTTTAGGATCATATTTTTAATGTTTTGTTTCCATAAAGAAAACTTCTAAAAGTCCCAAATTTATACTAACCCACCCAGTGATTTAATTTAGCAGAAATCATACAGGGAAAGAAAAAGGAAAGGGAAATAAAAATTGGGATTCTCTTATTGTTTGTTAGCTTCTTTATGAAGGCCTTTAGGAATTGTGTATGTCAGAAACACTAGACTGTATCTATGCTGCTAAGTTAAACATAGAATCATAGAATAGTTTGGGTGGGTGGAGACATTTAAAGGTCATCTGGTCAACCCCTTGGCAGTGAGCAGGGACATCTTTAACTAGATCATGTTCTCAGAGGCCTGTCCAACCTTGACCTTGAATGTTTCCAGGAATGGGTCACCTACCACCTGTTTGGGCAACCAGTTCCAGTATTTCACCATACTCTCTGTAAATTTTTTTTTCCTTCTATCTAGTCCAAATGTAGCCTATTTGAGTTTAAAACCATTACCCCTTGTGCTATCACTACAAGCCCTGCTAAAAAGACAGTTCCATCTTTCTTATAGGTCCCCTTTAAGTGTTGAAAGACTGCAAAAAGGTCTCCATGGAGCCTTCTCTTCTCCAGGCTGAACAAGCCCAACTCTTTCAGCCTATCCATAGGAGAGATGTTCCAGCCCTCTGATCTTTTTTGTGGTCCTCCTCTGGGCCCACTGTAACAGGTCCATGTCTTTTCTGTGCTAAAGGCCCCAGAGCTGGACACAGTACTCCAGGTGAGGTCTAACTAGAGTGGAGCAGAGAGACAGAATCACCTCCCTCGACCTGATGGTCATGCTTTGTTTCTGAAGCCCAGGATATGGTTGGCCTTCTGCAAATGGTTGGGCTGCAAATGCACATTGCCAGCTCATGTCCAGCTTTCATCCAACAGTACCACCAAGTCCTTCTCTGTAGGGCTACTCTCAATTACATCATCCTCCAGCTTGTATTGATACCTAAGATTGCCCCAACCCAGGTGTGGGACCTTGCACCTGACATTGTGGAACATCACCGGGTTCACATGGGCCCACTTCTCAAGCTTGCCTTGGTCCCTCTGGGTGATGCCCCATCCCTCAGGCCTGTCAACCACACCATTCAGCTTGGTGTCATCAACAGACTTGCTGAGGATGCACTTGACCCCACTATATATGTCACTGATGAAGATATGAAACAGCACTGGTCCTGTTACAGCCCCCTTGTCACCTATTTCCATCTGTACATCGAGCCATTTCCCACTACTGCATGTGACCAGTCAACCAATCCCTCATCCACTAAGCAGTCCACCCATCAAATCCATATTTCTCCAATTTAGAGAGAAGCATGTTAGGGGGCACCAAGTCAAAGGCTTTACAGAAGTCCACACAGATGACATCCGTTGCTCTTCCCTTGCCCAGCGATGGAGTCACTCCACCACAGAAGGCCACTAGGATGGTCAGGCAGGACTTGCCCTTAGTGAAGCCCTGCTGGCTGTCTCTGATCACCTCCCTGTCCTCCATGTGCCCGATCAGAGCTTCTAGGAGAATCTGCTCCATGATCTTTCTAGGCACATAGGTGAGGCTGACAGGTCCGTAGTTCCCAGGGTCATCCTTTCTACCCCTTTTATAAAATGGGTGTAATATTTCCCTTTTTCCCATCACCAGGGACTTCTCCTGACTGCCAGGACTTTTCAGATATTATGAAGAGTGGTTTGACAACTGCATCAGCCAATTCCCTCAGGACTCTGGGATGCATCTCATCAGATCCTGTAGACTTTTATATGTATACAGGCTCAGACTGCCCTGTTGCTGAGGCCAGCTGGCATGGAACAGCTTACGTGTATACTATTAGATTATTTTAGCATCCAAATTGTATATGTGGCCTATGCAGAGTCCCATATTGGGCATAAGAGCTACCTAGGACAATGCTAGCTGGTCTGAGTCAAAACAGGAACAATTCTAGACATTTGATATAAGAAATGATTCAATTTCAAGGTCTGGGAATGTTTCCTGGCATTACTTATTTTACTAGTGTAGGTGCAGTCTAGAAGTAGTATGTGCAATTAATACCAGTAGCTTAAAAATAAAACACATTTGCAATATTTTGAAAGAAAGACCCTCTAAGGGAAGCTGAACACTAAAGCACATAATACATTGGTGAAATTGTTTTTCCCTTCAACAGATGTAAAGGTTGTTAGATACAGGTCATTGAATAGGGCTAGGAAAAACAACACAGCATTAAAAAATGAGTCTTTTTATTTTTTAGTTTACTGGAACTGTAGAGGCAGTTCATGCGTTTTTGAGAAAAAATCCCAGCACTGAAAAATTCTATGTCTGAAACAGTGACCAGCATTAAACCACACGGAATGGTCTAATAAAGTGCATCCTTTTCTCCTCATCACATTTTGCCTCTCTTTTACCCTCCAGAGAAAAACACATTCAAACATTGATCATGTCCTCTCCTTAACCTGATAGGAGCCTTTGGTACTGTGTAAAGCATGAAAGTGCTCTTGTAAATGAGGAAGCATTTGGATGTTGGGCAGAGTTCAGACTATTAAATGGTTAGGAGCCATGTAAACCACAAACAGTAAATTTTCATATGGCTTGGGATTTTGAATATCACCAAAGTTACACGGTGATGGCTCAGACCTCGATCTGTAAAAGAAATACAGTCAGCAAAATTGTCTAAATGCTTCACAAAGGGAATTCCATTATTATTAGTTTAGATTTCCCTTATAAGAGCTTCCATTAGTTTTCCTTAGCACTAAAGAGAGGGAGTAAAATGTATGTGTGGATTTTGAACAGCTTTGCTGCCTTAAACCTTGCTGGACATTATTCAATGGGCAGTGATGGGGTTTCAAGCCACCCATTTACCCTGGGGTGCTATGAACTAAGTCCATTAAAAATATCAGCGTCAAGAAGGACAAAGTCACTTAAACCATTGGTTAAAATGCATGGAAATTAAGTAAAACTTATTTCAGTAAAACATGTTCAATAAGCTAAGTGAAACTAAACAAAGCCCTAACGCCTAAGAAAAGCTATACAAAGAAAAGATCTAAGAAGCAAGAAAAGGAAAGTTTCCACTTAAGCATGTTGTCTGCAGTGTTTTTGAAGCTGTTTCAGTATGCTGCTCTATTATTGTATCCGGTACACTGAAGATACCTGCCCTTACACAGTGAGAGTAATAAATAGAAAAGTAGTTGGAAGAATGTTTTTATTTTTATGTTTTTTGTGGGGTTTTTTTTGTTTGTTTGTTTTTTGTTTTGTTTTGTTTTGTTTTGTTTTTTTGTGTGTGTGTGGTTTTTTTTGAGGACTGCATTTAGTTTTTCCCGTATTTTATATTAGGTATTTTATTATAATAATGGATGGTAATTATATATTTTCTCAAATTGATCATAAATACCCAATAGCTAACTTTCTGCTGTGCACTAATGATGATGTATGGCACTTTTGTTTATGATAATTCATTTATATCATCGAGGCAAGTGACACACGAGATGATTCTCAAACTTTTAAGCTAGCAATGCAAATAAGTAAATTAGCTTTCTTAAAAAATGCATCTCTTCAAGAATTCACAGTTTGGTATTTTATAAAAATGGCTTTTTATAAACTGTTGAATTATAATGATCATAAAGTAATATTGTGTCTGCTTGGTGTATCAGCCAAAGCAATCACATAGTTTGCCAAAAGGACAGGTGCTAACAAGTGTTTTGTTTTTCTTTAACAGAGCAGTTGCTGCTCACTGAATACCTGACCTTCGCTTTGAAGTTTTATTGACAATAGAATGTTGTCATTGTCAGTTAAGGAGATTTGGCTGGGCTGCTGAAAGAAAGCAGGGAGACTCCAATTTAAAAACAGTAGTGCAAAGAATAAGGCACCCCCCTTCTCACTCCAACACTTACTCATGTTAAGCACCAAGCTGCTGTGCTTTCCTCACCCCTGAGCATTCAGATGCTCAGACTCACAGGTAGCCAGGCATCATTGCATAGCCATCCTTCCAGAAAGGAGACTCTGGCATGACCCGCATGCAGCTGAGCACCAGGGAAGCTGTGAGCAGCCTGTCATTCTGATTACATGGCCTGTTGAGAACAAGGGATTTAAAACAAATGGAGCCAACATAAGCTGGTGGTTTAAAGGAGAAAAGGTTGGTTATTGCCAGAATTTACTGTACAAAAGGACAGTCTTTGCCAGTTTTGCAAAGATTGCCAAAAAGTGCAATTGCCCCACATCCGAGCCTCTCCATACTATTTCTAGGAAAAGCACTTTTCCAGAGGGACTGGACAGACTGTACACAGTCTAATTACAGTGAATAACAAAAGTACTAAATCCTTCTTTCTGAAGAAAACTCACTTTTGCAAAGCCATCTGAATGCCTGCTACCTACTCTCCTCCTTTCTGACTCTCAACGCCTGAATTCAAACATGATACTACTCACAGCACTCTGGCCTTAGCAGTTAGAGGCTCTTCACTTGACACAAAAAGCAGAAAATTCTCTACAATGTTGCCAATATACAAATCCATGATAGGAACCCACTGTTACCATGTCAAATGTACTTCAGAGGGGCCTTTATAAATTTCTCCTCTGAATTGTTCTGGTTTTTTTCCACCGGGAATATGAACTCCATCAGAAAAAGCTCTGGGCAGAGACACACAAGGGTGTAATGCTTTGGAAGAATTTGAAGAAAACTTTGATCAGTCCTGTGTGAAAAATAGCAAAGCCAGCAAGGAATGCCTAACTCCCCTCATATATCTCTGCTTCCAGATGACTTCTTGAAGATGACATTCATCTTTAGCTAAAATTATCAAGTGAGGGCAAATAAATACTTTCTGTTTCAATGCATTAAACAAGACTACTGGCTTCTGACACATCCAGTTGTGGGGGGGGTGGTAGGAAATCCCTCTGTTACATAGCTGCTCGTAGGCTTCAGGCCTGAGGAGGGTATGAGCAAGCAGACCATGATGTGGAATAGGTCACTGAAAGTTTTAGTGAGCTTATATAAGCATGGTTGCATCCACCAGTCAATCGTTATGCTACAAATTAAGTCTGAAGTCTTGTCCACCCAGGAGTATCACGAAATGATCTGAGGTTTTAGCTATGAGCTGGGATATACCCTCAAGTGCTTTGGGCATGCAGAACTGGTCAAATCTTCAGGCAAGGCTCCTGGTGCAGTCACTGTTGGCAGAAAGCTGGTAGCTAACAGCTGAAAGAGGACAAGAACCAGGTTTACAGCCCTTGCCCTGGCCAATGCTGGCTGGGAAGTGTGTGCCTGCTTCAGGCAATGTCAGTGCCACCGCCTGCCTGCACCTCCGTGTCAGCTCAGTTCCAACTCGCTTGAACCTGCACTGTGGGGGCAGCTGGGAAGACAGATGGGGAAGTGCCTTCTGTGCCTCTTCCCAGAAATGGGGCTCCCCTTGGTGTTACGGGAGGGACAGTAGTGGTATGGGTCAGCAACCTTGGTTGGTGGGTTGCCAGACAGGCTGTGAATAAGCTTGAAACCAAAATCCCTTGCCATGTAGATATAACCTTCCTCACCTTGCTGTTGAGTTGTTCCCCAGCAGGAGAAATCAGCAACTGGGGATAAAGAAGACAACCAAGGAGATAATGTCTGAGGCTCCTGAAGGTGAGGCTGGACAGACTGTAGTGAAGAAGACTGATAGTTGTCACAACCTAACAGCAGATGACTGTCCCGTGTTAGCCACTGCCCTGATATCCCTCTATCTTCCCAGTCAGCAGGAGGTATTGCTCAATCAGCCAGCCATCATTTTTTTGGTCTGGAGCCAAAATTCATCAGTCAGCCAATAAGTGAATGTTATAAACACAATCTACTGGACTAACTCGAGGATATATATTTTCAAAGTTCATATTTATAGTTTGCAAACTCTGTCTTTCAGATAGCAAGTCCTAGTAGCACCAGAAGCTGTTGAATATTCCAATCAAACACAAAATTAGAACAGGATTCTGTGCCACAAATACAAAGTAAAGCCATCTGCCAAATTTCTAAAATACCTCACCTAGAGATCTGGTAATTTCTCTTGTACCATGAGCATAATATACAGCTCAGCTTGCCCCTAAAGAAACAGCTTCTGCTGTGTTTAGTAGATTTTATAGTAAATCCTAATATTTTTAAGATTATCTTCATGCTTATATATTGCTTTAAAGATGGACAGTGGTCCAAAGTTTCCAAAGGAGGGACAACATTTTTCCATTATTTATTAGTTCATTTTAGGTCACTGGAGAACTTCCAAAGACATCTTTCTTTTCTGTCTTATAAACCCTAAGAGTTAAGTAAGTATTCTCAAATAAGCACAATTTACAGTATGTCAGCTTAAAATAAAATCATAACACATTTCTAAATTGATAGAAATTGCATAGCATCAAATGAGAAATAGGGATTTTTATCCTCTCATTTATACATGCTTGTCTCTCTGTCTATAAACATATGTTTGCACATACTGTGTATTGATAGATTAACATATAAAATTACAACACTGCATTTGCAACACTGTACTTAAAGTTGTGTCTGCATTTTTACTTCAGGAGTTTATATCTCAGCTATAAAAATACTCTCTAGGCTGATTCTTGGCAAAGATTGACAAGCTACAAATTATTATTTTCTTTTTAGAAAAATTAGAAGAAAATGTCAAGAGAATAATTCCATTTTCTTCACAGTGTCAAAAGGATGTGTAGACTGATCCAGTATGCATGTTAGTTTGTAACTCAATCAGAGCCAAGAGAACAAATTTTCGCTGTTGCGGACTTGGCTCATTTTGCTATGGGAGTGAAATTCAGCAGCCCCCTAGCCACTAATGTGCTCTGCATTCTTTCTCTGCTTTTAAAAGAAAACATAATTTCCTTAAACCATTTACCAGTCACCTGTAAATGTTCATGATTAACAACAATTCTATTCTGAATTTTAGTGAAAAATGTCAGAATTGATTCAGAAAGTGTCAAGATCAGCCTGTGATTTCACTGTAGGATGACACAGAAGCAGAGGAAACTGAATGCTGACAGTTCTGATGGGATAGCAACCTCACTCCAGCCAACAACTGGGGCTGATTTTACAGGGACTTTATAAAAGCTGTAGGAGAAGGAGAGGTACAAGACAACCTACAACCCAATGGCTCTTCAGTATTTCATGGGTGTGGTGCCATTTCTCCCATAAAAGATATGTATAGCTGCTGACACTTGGGCAAAGAGAGGGGATTCATCCTTTAATACAGCTACCCAAACTGCAGTAGTGCAATGAAGTCAAATGGTTTGCTAACTTTTATATAAGCATTTCTGCTACAAGAGCTTAATTAACTCGAATGAAGCATTATGAAATGCTGGATGAAAAGCTGATCATCATCATAAAGAGCAAAACTGAAATTTATTCTGGAAAGTGAAGAAAAAAACTTAGGTAGGTATTCTGTCTCACAGGAATACCATGTGCCAAAATACATCACCCTTTGATAGAGCTTCTACAGGCATCCTGTCTGGATTGCAATAACTGCACTTCAAGAGTACAAATCAATTTGTGTTCATCCTGTGAGATAAGTTGTAGCTCCACGAATGTCTAAGGTTTCTTTCTGGAAGAAGGCAGCAAGAAACTTTTGATTCTGCAGAAGAATCAAAGATAACTGTGATAGATCATAAGAAAACTCTAAGATATATAAGATAACTATAAGATCATAAGATAATTATGTGATAGGCCTCATTGGCCTTTACTGGTTGAAAAATGCCTGGGGCCTATTTTAGGGCCCTCTGTAGTGAAGAGTGGAGAGTGGCTGTCCAGATGTTCTACTCCCACTCATGTCACTTTAACCTACGGGAAAACTGGTAGAGGTATATTTAGGCTTAAAGCATCGTATGAGAATAGACAGGTATAGGCAGCAATATCTAAAGCTGCCCCACATCAACTTCTTGAGATGGAGGTTCAGATTTCCTCAGGGTAGATCCCTCTGCAGCTTGCATTGGCTGTAGAAGACCAGAATGCATGTTGTTCTTATTCAGAAGTGAAGATCACTGTGCAGGCCATGATATGTCCTGGCTGCTATGGCCTATGCTTCACAGCCCTTCATAAATAGATAGATTTGTTTTGCCTGCCCCCGTCAATCGGCAGAATTAGTGTTAAAGTGGACTCTAGGCAGGCTCAGTAAAATACTACTCATAACTATGCAGGAATAGGGCTTGTTATTCTAAGTGAGCCCAGCTATTGATAGAACAGAATTGCTTATTTAAGTAAATAACGTTTCATCGCTTTCCATAAAACTTTTAATTCATCTTCATTTAACATCAAACCCTCAAATAAATCTATGTATGTAATGTATTTTAATTAAGCAGAGGACAGGTGAAGAGTTTTCCTTTCAACATCTTCAGTTGCACTCTGCTGCTCTAGTCAATGAAAGTGAAACTGTAAAAACACGCCTTCATTATCAACGCTAATTTTTGCTCAGTTTTCATTTTTTCTCTCAGAGAATCGATGCTGGTGCTGTGCATATGGGATGAAACACCATGGGAAGGGTGCAAACTTATTCATCCCAAGAGATAGAACAGCTCCGTTCAATGGTCTCTGTGTTTTCTTATACACACCCAAGGGTTTTTAACTTTCCCCGTACAAAGTGCAGGCAACTTCTCAGGACATGGGTTATCTCAGAGACTTCTCTTTTCTTCGCCCTTTACTGCATGGTTGTCATTGCAAGCCTTTCTGTGCAAGTGATACCGTTTGCTTCCACAGAAGAGACATTCCAGAAGTGCACAAGTTGAGAAGTTAACCTGCACCATTTCTTCAGGCATTGCTGTGTTGACCATCAGTACTCAGCAGGAGTACTCTAAGTTTCACTGAAAGAGTGTTTTTTAAACTCCAAGTACTTTAAAAATGTAAATTCCAGTATTGAAGCTGGATCTACACACGTAAAAGATAAGACCAGTGCAGAGTACTAATAACTTTAGTGCAGTTTTGTTCTTAACCAAAACATTCATTTGACTGCACCGATTTGCAAGACCAGGGCCTTTTACAAGCTGCATAAAGGAATAAAACCGTCACCGATGCATTTCAAATGCATTTCTGATGTGAAATATAGCACATACTGCTTTTAACAGTGGTCATCATGATTATGTTGCATTTTTGGAATGAAGAGTGCTTTTCCAGTTAAAACTTAAAAAAACAATATTAAAGTCTTGGAGGTGGAATTTTGGCTTACCCTCACTCAGCTTAATACATACATATATGTCCCCTACATTCAGTATTATTTCCAATGAAGCTGCTTAATTATTTTTTTTCCTTAAAAAGAAGTGGGGGAAAAAAAAAAAAAAGGCTTTATCTCCGTAGTCAGTACATTAGTGCATGAGGTGCCAACTTCTCCAGTGCTTATAAGTTACAAACTGGACATGACTATGCTTCTTTTTGATTCTGCTTTTGGAGTTTTTTTTTTCTGCTAGCTTATTTATTCATTTATTTATTTTGTATTATTTTTTATTTTGCACTATAACTCAAAAAATTCAGCAAAAATTTCCAACAAAACTCTATCTTCAGATTTGCCACTTAGGTTTTCACAGTAAACTTTAGCTACCCACTTAGTCCCATGCTGGAAAGGTATCAGTTGTTCTAGAGAGATGCTGGTTGACTCCATAAATCATTCTCAGAAAATTCTCCACTATATCTTCTCACCAGGGTAGGCTCATCTGCAAGTGATTGACAAGAGCTCAGCATTCATTTGTGGGTTTTTTTGATTTATTTAAATACATTCATTATTGCTCACATACCACAATGATGTGTATTAAAAATAGATGATACATAGCTAATCCTAGCAGTTCCATAAAATTGTAAATTATTATGTGCTAACTTTGCTGCAGTGAATAGTTGCATAATATATTCATTGTGCCTTTCCAAATAACTACGGAAAGATAGTTCAAAGTCCACCTCATAAAAAATGGGGTGTGTTTGAGTGTGGTAAAGACAGGGCTAAAGGCGGGTGAAAGCACTATTTGTAATGGAACAGGGCTATCACATCATCTCACTGCCACCCTATTAGACCAGTCTGTCAATCAATCAATCAATCAATCACCCAGAACCACCCAGAGAAACCATCACTAAACCCAGGTTATTTAGCTCTTTACACCCATTTAAAGCACCATTATGACCTTGTAGTTTGCGTCAGTTATGCAAAATATATATAGTGTATTTTGCATACAAATAGCAAAGGCAGGAAGTTAATAATGCTATTTATAAAACAAAACAGCCCTAATGTTAAGTGAATGGCTTTCGGCCATGGTTCAGCCAGGAAATCAAACATGTGCCTGGATTTAAGTTCATGAATCATTCTATTGATTCAAAAACACTCTGCAGGTGCCTACAGTTCAGTGTGCACTTGAGTTGTCTGATGGACCAAGGCCTCCATCAGTTATGAGAATACACAGACAGGTGCATTTCAGGACTGTATATATTCAAGGACTCCATGAGTGAAAATTACAAAAAAACCCCCCGAAAAAAGTAGTCCCTGGGAATTGTCATGGTGAAATATGGAAAGGGAGTGTATCTCCTGAAAGAGCTTACTTTCCCACTGCCCATCAAAAACTGGTCACTTAGCTGAAAATCCTGTCAAGCTACCTTTGTGGAGAGGCATATACTATTTTTATCACTGATTTTCTCACCTAATAGTTTTAGCTGAAGGATTGTGAGATACCTCCTGACATCCAGTGGCAAGAATTTCGCCAACTGGTTGAGAACCTTTACTCAAGTACTTTGCTGATGGAAGAGGAAAGAAGTTACAGAAGCAGGGGAGAAAAGGCATTTTCAAAGGATTTTTGACATGATCCAAAAAATGTCTTTCATTTTATGTCTTATGCACAGTAGTAATAATCACTATGTAATTTGTTTATCTGCATAATTAATGTACGAAAAGCATAATGCACCTTTTCTTTCTCCCATAAGCTATAATAAATAAGAAACTCTACTGTACATCTGAAAATGTGTCAGCTCTAAAATCTTTTGTCATAAGTTTAATGGTCATGGTAATGTCTAGTAGATGGTTGGACCTGATGATCCTGAAGGTCGTTTCCAACCTTAATGATTCTATGACTCTATGATTTTAAATCTTCCCTGGAATAGAAAATGCACTCTGTGTCTTCCTTGGAAGCTGGAAATTTCCTGTTCTCATTATTTAAAGTTGGTAGGAACTACACAGAGATCACACTTATATAAAAGCAGACCTTTTAAGTATGGGATGAATTGGCAGGATCAGCCTCATAGCACGCTGTTCAGTGTTTTATGTGGTGGGACTAACTGGGATTATGCATAGTCCCTCTTTTAAGTTCCTTTCTCTCTAAGGAGGAGTCTGTCTTCAGATGTGCAAAGAGGTGCTATCTGTTTAAATTCAGGCTTAAAAAGAAGTTAAAGAAATAAATAAACCTGTCTGCATATGTTACCTGCATGAACAGAGGATTCATCAACTATGCTATCATGAGTCCAGTAAAGTAAAGTAAAGAGTCAAAAGGTTATGAACTGTGTGCAGCTTATAGAATTTGGTGCAAGAAAACAAGGTGCAGGTGACAGAATGGAGACACAGACTTACAGTGTGAGGTTACTGGTCCTTGCATACTTTTCCACTTGTTTGCAATGTGTAAATAAGTATATTTATGCTTGAAATAAGAAAGAAAAAGTGCTGAAATAAGATGTTCATTAAAGATAGAGCTTTATAACTTACATCTTTATTAAATTTTATTTTATCTGGATATACTTTCATGTGCATATAGATATGAAATTGTAGCTCTGTAAAGTCTGTTGGGGTTTACTGATGGTCAGCTTCTTCTTGGAAAACACTCTCTTAATATAAAGAAGGGATGTGTTTAACCTAAATAGTTAGAAAAGGCTATAGAAAGCGTATTTCCTCTGAGTAGCAACAGTGAGGGATAAATCATATGCAAACTGTTTAGAAAAACAAGATGCCTATGAGAAACAATGACTGTTTATAAAAGTTGAACTATTCTTACACAAAAAATAAAGCAAACTAGTTGAGTATTGTAACATTTGTCTAAATATTTCCACAGATTTCAGAGCACTTAGCCACCTACTCCACAGAACCTCTGTGGTAGCTTTCTGTAGAACTGATATTTTATGAGATTTTTTTTTTTTTTCCAAAGAGTGTGCAAGTAGTTACAGTGGCACTTGGTTTTCCCCTACATTTGCTGAACTTTAACTGTCAGACCTGTCAAAACTCACACAGATGAAGACTTGTGCTGCAAGCAGACTCTGTCTATGAGGTAGAACTGAACTGCTTAGTGGTGTGTGAGGAAGCTGGAAAAAAACTGACCCCACAGCAGTTTCAGGTGCAAAGTTATAAGTATTGACTGTCTTGCATTTTACATGCATAAAATAAAATTTGTTAGGCTTTTCTATCAGTAATAGAGTGCAATTGTGAACTTGACTTAATTGAGGTTGAGGGTACAGCTGAGATCATCTAGGGCAAATCTGGTTCTTTTATTCTCCCATAAAGTAATCAGAATTGTTGTGCTGTCTCGACAAAAAAAATAAGTTGACATAATTTTAGAAGCTGTATTTAGTGATATTTTAAGTACATGTTGTGCTGTAAAAAAGTTATCTGTTGAATAAACATGCTTAAAAATAACATGTCTCAATCCATAAAAGAAATTAACATAAACCCTTCATTTCTACTTGAGGTTAACCAGAAAAGAAAAATAGCATAGTTATTTTTTGATTCCTTGGTTCAGGAATCCTAAGAAATATATTTTCCTAACCTTATTGTCTAACCACCACAGAATTCCCTTACTTGATGTTTATGTAAGTAATATAGACTCAGTACATCACTCTGCTCATTATATCATGTGGTTTGTATATGGAGTGCATGCACTTAACATGTGCCAAGAGGAAATAACATGTGGGTTGAATGAAGAAGGATACATGGTGTATGAACTTGGTTTTGTTTGTACTCTCTTCTCTTTCCCCTAATCTTGTTGCAAGCTACTGTTTAAAGTAACAGTAGTCTACTAAGCTGCTCAGTTTTTATTGCTTCATCCTTCTCTTTCCACTGGTTTTCAAAAATATACTTTAAAGACCTGCCAGCTGCAGCAGTGGGATTGAAGTGTGGTGTTTTCCATCCCCTATTCTCTTTTGGGTTTTTCTTTAAACAAAGATGATTCATCAGTGGAGAAAAATTGATTGCTAGATACATTGGTGTGTGACAGGACTATAAGATTGCTTGCACTACCCTGCCAAGAACCAGCCTCTCAAGGAGTGAAATAATTCCTCTACCAGTTGTATATTTTTGTGGTATCAAATTAGGTTTGCCTTTACTTTTGTACAGGAGATTAAGTGCCTGCTGGAGAATGGCAATTTTCAATTGCTTGCTGTTAATTAAAAAAAAAATATTTCTTTGAAGACTGAAGGATACTGTCCCCTTAAAGTTTCCCTGTGTCACCCAGTGTCTTTGGTGCTCATTCCCATAAAAACCAGGGTATGGCAGGGACTGAATTCTCTAAGCAAAGGGCTTGCATACCAGCTAATCTTGTTTTGGGTTTTTTTCTTCGGTGGAAGTGATCATGTTTTAAAGCAAGCATCAATTTACAGTTATTTTGTCATCCCAACAAAACACTGGACTATCATAGAATGTTAATAATTTTAATAAATTTCAGAGAGTTGAAAATAAGCAGTGGCTGCAATGGCTAGTGAGACATGTCCTGTGAGCCTTTCCATGGCTGATTTATTCCCTGTTGCCCTCATGTGTATGTTTGGAGCATGTGAGATTTACTGATTGTTAATGAAGAAGCAGAATGAGTGAGAGGCTCCTGCCACATTCCACTACTTGTAGAAAGTGGGCAACTGTAATTTCTTTATTCTTTTCTTTAAAAAAGATATATTTTTAATGGAGGTTGGTATTTTTACTGAAAGGTAGTAAAACCTCCAAACTGACATATGTTAAAGAAACAGATCAGCAACCAGGAAATGGCACTCCTAAGCCGCTGATGTTCTGTCATCATCTAGAAGTTTTGTTCTGTTTAAAGAGAAAAGGAAACACAATACTGTTTTTTTGGTTTTTTTCTCTATTTTTTTTCCCCACCAGACAGTATTTTAATGCTTTTCATAAGATGTTTAAGGTATACTCTGTCCCTTCTATTGACAGCTGTCAGTGTCAGTATTCTACTGGTCTACCCCTTGGAAAAGACATTAATGAAGCATGTCATGGTTTCTAAATCATCTGGCACAGTGTAAATAATGTTTTGCTGAAGTTTTAAGTTCTCTATGCATAATCTCCATGCTGGTTCATGTGAATTCAGTTCTTCCTCTCCAGAGACTGCATTGCAACATGTCCAAAGCTAATGAGCGTTGACTGAAGAGGAAGAGCATATATATGGCTAGTTAGCATTGCACAGCTAAGGCACTGAGAGTTGGCCCTTTTTAACTTGTTTTGGTGTAACCCATTTGTGCCCAGCTCTTCGTGGAACCTGTAACTGCACAGTTGTCACAGCCTAGCAGGACACAGTTGTCATGTGTGGAGCAAGTGGCCCTGTAAGATCTGCTGCTGTCAAGGGTGCTCGCACAGCCTGCCTGGCCTTTCATACAATTTGCAAGAAACATCCTTAATTCAGTTCTTCTCAGTTACTCCTCCTGAAGTAACCTACACTGCAAGTTCATGAGAGATGGTGACACTTGCAGTTACTGGCCTTCTTGTCCTGGGAAACTCTGTTTTCATACGTAGTAGTGACCAAATTTTGAACAAGATTGATTCCAGTGGTCTTCTGTTCCAGGTTCTGCACAGCATTTATGGGGCCTGTCTTGCACTCATAGAACCATTCAGGTTGAAAAAGACCCTTGGGATCATCGAGTCCAACCATTAACCCTACTCTACAGAGTTCGCCCCTAAACCATGTCCCTCAACACCACATCTAAATAACCCTTAAACACATCCAGGGATGGTGACTCAACCACCTCCCTGGGCAGCCTATTCCAGTGTCTGACTACTCTTTCTGTGAAATTTTTTTTCCCTAATATTCAGTCTAAACCTACCCTGTTGCAGCCTGAATCCATTCCCTCTTGTTCTGTCGCTAATTACCTTTGAGAAGAGACAGCACCAACCTCTCTACAATGTCCTTTCAGGTAGTTGTAGAGAGTGATGACGTCTCCCCTTAGCCTTCTCTTCCTCAAACTAAACAATCCCAGCTCCTTCAATTGCTCTTCGGAAGTTTTATTCTCTAGGCCCTTCACCCTTCACTCACTTGGTGACACCTCCTACCCTTACTGCCTGTCACTGAACATAGCCTTCTGCTGGCTACTGCATCAGATGAGAGATCTGGGGAAGCCCTGGCCCACACTTCAGCCTTGCCTAGAACTCTAAATTTCCAGGAATCTTAGAGGTGTAGAGGAAAAATATTTGCGAATTTTCACCTTTTCCCCTTAATTTCTTGTATAAACTTCCAGAGATACTTAGTGTTTATTTGTCAGTGGTTGTTGAAAGTGATTTTTTTTTTTTTTTTTTTTATCACATGCTTGCTTTCCTGACTCCCTTCTGCAGCTAGTTTGCTATTGGCAAGACTATAGGACCCTGAATAGCAGCTGATTTTGTTTATGGAGTTGAACGTGGTAGATACTTATTTGTTACATGGCCATCTGCCACATTTAGGTGAGGCCACATGTTAACATGTCATAAGCTTGTGTTTCTACTTAACAGTGCTCACTTCAGGTTTCCTTTTGAAGCCTTTATGGAGAAAGAAATTAGGTTCTTCTCTACCATTTTTGAGAATTAGGTGCTCACCGTTTTATTACTAAGTCTACAGTAAATTTACTGAAGAAGTTGTTAATAATGGCAAATACTTGGAGTTTGACAGTGTCCTTTAGAGAAAAAATAATTTGTACAAAGAGAAGTGCTGTTCTGTTGTCTGGGGTTGTTTTTGTTTTTTTTTTTTCTTTATCCTTTTCATACTTGTCACTTTCTTTTTTTGGCTTAGTGATGTCTTTTTGGTTTTGTGGTGGGGGAGTAGGGATTATGTTCCACTTTGAAGTCCTGGCTCCAAGCTCTTGCCAAGATTAGTGTCAGGCTTTATCATATATGCCCTTTATGTTACAATATAACTTTTTTTTCTTTTTTTTTTTTTTTTTTTTTTTTTTTTTTTTGTAATACTTTTATACTTTTAATAGATTTTTGCTATTTTTTTT
>JANHGN010023300.1:149966-187403 GCA_024605025.1 Megaceryle maxima | reverse complement strand
GTACGCCCCAGTACAGCCCAGTTCCCCCCCCAGGTGACTCTGGCGCCAAAAAAACAAAACAAAACCAAAAAACCAAAGAAAGTTAAGTCAGGAAAAAGAAGATGCCAAGAGTATTTGTGACATGCTGGCTCTGTCTTGCTGTGGCATGAGCCCTTTGGAAGGGGCTGTGGTGCTGCACTGGGACTACCCATGCAATGGGCAGGGGAGATGGAAGGCAGCTCTGCTTCACCTTGCCTTTCAGCTTCCTCTCAGACGTGCTGAACTGTGTACCAGGCCTGCAATGTCACTATCCTTTTGGGAGCTTCTCTCTATGAGTTTACTTGATTGAGACTCTACAAGCCTCCATAGCAGCACATCCCAGAGATGACAGGGCAAGGGTAGAAATGGGCAGCACGGTGTAAACTCATTGCAGCTTCTCAATGAACGAGAACCAGAAGGAAACAATCGCCCATCAGCTGCTTGCTCCATGGAAAAAGTGTGCTAAAATCCACAAGCGTGGCTCCAGAAAAAATGATACCTTAATCTGTATTTTAGACACTACAGGAGGAATAGTGACAGATGTAACATGGGGGTTCCTGTTTTGCAAAAGAAGTTAGTAATCTTTACCGTGAGTGAAGGAACATGAGTAGTTTAGTTAATTTATGTGTAGGCAAAACTGTAAACGCCCAGAACTTCTGGTACAGCACAGACTAGTCTGGGCCCAAACCACCAAGACTCATTGTGATTGAAGAAGATGGCGAGGATCCCAAGGACTTCTCCAGAGGCAAAAAGGCGCCTTTAATAGTGTAGGATTTAACCCAGGCATGAGCAATCACAGGGCAATGGAGCATGCAGAAGTTGCTGGTGAGCAAGCGAACAATAGAAGGCCTCCTGAGCAAAATGCGTTTTAATTTGATATTTGTGGGGAAAAGGGGGATAAGTGTTTATAAGCATTAATCCAGAGGACAAAGGAGAAGAGCAGACAAAAAGTTTAGAGCTATTTGAGGTCTGGATGAAGCAGGCAGGAGGAAGAATTTGGAGAGGCGAAAAAGAGAAGGGACTGATGAAGGCAAGAACATAAATGCAGTTCTGAACTGAGCAATGCACGGGACACAGGACTGAACGATTCGCTTGTGACAAACAGGACAGCCTTGAAAGAATTTAAAGTTGGAGAATTGGAGGACTACTAAAAATCTATAAATAAGGGACATCTCTGACCAGTATTTTCATTTCTCTATTAACTAGTCTTACAGTGCTCTGGCTCACAGAATGCAAGAATACTAAATAGTTAATGCTCTGAATAAAACATCTTTCCAGCCTCCTTGTGATCAGTATGCACTGAAATGTGCCTGCTCAGACAATCCCTCTGACCTGAGGAACATATAGCACATTTATTAGCACTCTGTGCGACTGTCCAGGATAGAAAGAGTTCAGCTACTCCTAGTTTAGGCAGCATGGTATTTTTCCTACTCTTCACTTTCAGACCTAAAACACTATGCTAACAAGCTTTACAGTTTTCCACCCTGTGTTAGCACCCATCTCCTTGGAAAAAAAACCAATCAAACAAACAAAACCAACAAATCAGGAAATCCAGCAAAGACTAGATAGACCACTGAAAAGTGCAAACAACTTCAGTGGGTTTTGGGGGTACAAGCAACCTCATTATTCTCTCCAAGGCACCCTGAAGAAACAACATCAGCTTGTCATGTTAGAGGAAGACTTCTGTTAAAGCAAGGGGAGTGCTATTTTGCTGAACAGCACAAACCAACACAACAGTAGTGTTTACAAAGAACTTCAGATGCTTTACAATAAATCTGGATGTGCTTAAAAATCCCATAAGGGTTTTAAAAAAATCTGAATGTGTTTTCTCAAGTAACTATTTAAAGCATATTAGAGTTTATTTAATTGCATTGGGATTTTTCAAAGCATATCAGGGCAAAACAGTAGAGTATAGGCCCCAATATGCTAATTAATAGCTAGCTAGACCCCTGAAATAAACCTGCAACACTTCATTAATCAGACAGTAATTGAATTGGCACAGTACTTCTGTGCAAACTATATGTAGATTGAAGTACCAGTCCTGCCAATGGAGAGGGTAACTTTCTCCACACAAGTACATTTTTGGACAATGCATTAACATTTTTTCAGTGGGCAGTTGGCCTTTATAATTCATACTTTTCTACATGGAATAAATCTCACATTACTGAACTCAGTGAATTATTGCTCATGCTGACAAAGTTTTTTAGGTAAGTACTTTTCAATGACCACAAGTTCAGCTCTGTGGAAAAGAACAAATCAGAACAGATACACTTTGCTTTGTCATCTAAAGACATCTGCCAATTAATGTTATTATAAAATAATAGTGTTGAACAGATGTTTCATTTGCAACATTTATTTTCTACTGTATGAAAGCTAGCTACCTGGGGATTTATCTGGCAAATAGTGACTACTTTGCTTACAGAAAATGAAACAAGAGACTTTCCAGCAGAACTGATGAAATGTAATTTTGGATATTCATTGTCCATAGACAGATCTGATAAAAGAGTTAACTGGATCAAAATGAAATGGGCACCCTCCCCCCCACCCCCCTTTTAATTTATAACATTTTTCTTATGAAATAACTACTTAGCATTCCTCCAGCTTTAGAAAAGAGGCCACATATTTGTGGTATGACCTTGGGCAAGCCACTTTGCTCCAAGGTGCTTTTCAGGGTATCCAGCAGATGTTCAAAGCTAGGTGCCAGAGGCATCCTCAACAGCACTGAGCTGTTCAATTCCAGTTTAAATCAATGGGAGCCAGGCACTCCAACATGCCTGATAATTCAGAGATGGGTACCTGTGGATCCCTCATCTGATCTGCCATTGCTTGCCTGTCTTCCCTGCTATAGACTTCTGTGGGACTGCCTACAGTCTGCAAGTCAGATACCCATTTGAGTATACTCTGAACCGGACCCATAGTACCTCGCAGCTTTGAAGTTTTCTGTATCTTCACCTAGGTTGCTAGTACTGCTTTAAGAAGTTACTTGTCCCAGTTTCACCAGGACTGAATCACAGGCCAGATATGGGCTGCAGGCCATTGGCAGTTCCCAGTCATCTAGGGCTGCTACCCTAATCTGCCCAGGATATTTATTCCATACCAGATATCACACTCATTATAAAGGGGGAAGTTTGCTGAGGATGGAGTGCTTCCTGCTTGGGCCTCTGCCCTTGCTTGGGCCTCTGCCCTTGCCCGGGCCTCTGCCCTTGCCTGGGCCTCTGCTGATCCTGCAGACTACTTTCCCATTTATTTGTCACCACTGTACATTTGCTGGGCTAAGTATAGATTTGTGTACTTTATATTGGCATTGGTATTAGTTCTGCTTTTTCATGAAATCTGTTTTCATTTCAGCCTGTGGGTCTCCTCCTTTTCCCTGTCTCCCTTCTCTGCTGTGGAGGGATCATCTGATGATAGAGCAACTGCTATAGTTTAGCCCTGGATATGGGCTGAATGTAGATATTTTTATATATATATCTCTATATTTAATTTTTATTGGGGGGGGGGAAGACACTTCTTAATTGCAAGCAAGCACAGCAAGTTTCAGCTGTGAGACAGAGAAAATTATAAGCAAGTGAATATGACCCTGGATAATGAAAACACTTGAATATTGTTAATTAACTATAAGCATTGCAATGCACACCAGCTATAATGTGCGTGTGTGTGCATGCATGTTTTTCACAGTGCCAAGGCACAAAATTCCTATGGTAAGATGCAACTAATAAGCGGAAGTGGGGGATGGGATAATTTTTAACATATAGCTGTATTAGTATATGCCCATCAAGGCAACAATAACAAATTAACATTACGTTAAAGGAGAGAAACAGCTGTGATAGTCAAATCATTTATCAGAGGAAGCTACAGTTCTTTGATCTAAGAAAAACAAAGAAAATTACCTAGTGTTTTTTCAACAAACAATTTAAACTGATTAGGTATTTTCAACTTCCATGCCTATTGAGGGAAACACTATCCTTAGAGTTGGCTTGTTAACAAAAACTAGTGTAACACTTAGGGGAACATATTCTCCAGCTATCTTATTTCTTCTAATCATTGTCCCCTTTCACTGGAGGATATCCCATTATTCAGCAACATATGGACCAAACATTTCTTCAGTAATCATGTCTGAACAAAGTAATCATTCCCTCATTAACCAATTATTCCTCAGAATCAAATGAAACAGACATATTTGCTAAGACAATTTGCTTTAATACACCCTATGGAACCGTACCTTGCGCATACCCCATTCAAATATTTTAATTCAAAGATCACAGTGAGAATGACGAAGAGGGATTCTTGTTTTACACTGCCAATAAGTGATCTCAGGAGCAAGGTTAGGGGGAGAATTAATACTAGATTAAAGAAAAAAAGGCAATGTTAAAGGAGCAGTAATTACTGGCTAAAAATTTAACCTTTTGTGTTCAATGCCATCCCTTTTCTATAGGCTGAGAGTACAATCCTGTTCATTTTAAAGGAGCCTGAAGTGCAGGTGGAATGACAGGCTCTGAAAGGGCCACCAGTCTATACAATACTCAAAACACACACACATACATAGAGTGGAAAAAATTCTGTATATTAGATAAGAAAATATACTGTCACAATAACGTGGCAGTTCAGAAAGCAACCAGGCATGGGTGTATCACTGTTTCTGGTGAGCCTTTAAAAACTTCCAGCGATTTGGATTTCTGAACAGGCTGATAAAGAAAAATCTGATCTTAAAAGCTCAGAGTAAAATTTATCAAGGAGGTATGTGTTTACTTGTTGTATACAGCAGTTTCATTACTTCTTTCTCAGATACAATTCACTTCTCTCTTTGATAGCTTAGAAACTTCATTATAAACCCAGAAAACTAACAAAGTAATGTTATCCCACCTTCTTTCTTTTTGTACTGAAATAGATAGTTGCAAAATGAACAATGAACTCTCTCTAAGTTATAGCCAGAGTTTCAGCATTCTTCAGTTCCTTTGTTTCCTCTTGATGTTTCCAGAGGAAAATACAACCTGAGAGTGTGTTGTAGGGTTAGTCATCTGAAAAGACAAATTCTTCAGCTTTCATTTGACTAAAACTCCCAGAGGCTGAAAGTTGCGACCAGTATCTTAAAATGCATTTTGAATATTTTAAGCTCTCCTGAAGTGTTACTGTCATCAGTTTTTTTCTGATTTGTAGTTTAGAGTCTGAAGAAGAAAACAAGAGCAACCACCTTTTCCTCTAACACGTTCTCTAGTGTTCTTTCATGAGTAACTTAGCAATGTCACCCTTAGATCCTTTCTGAGCTTGAGATGCAGATTAGTTCGTGTATATTTGTTCCTTACAGCAATGACAGTTACCTGAAACTGTCACTTCTGCCACAAGTGCTACCAGACCTTAGCCTGTAAATCTCACACATGCCAACAGTGTATCTCTCAGCGTCTCTGCTTCCCTGTCCTTTGGCTTGGTGGTTGCCCCAACCCAGCAAGCTAGATAAAAACTACCTCATTGGACAGTGGTAGCAGCCTGTCTGAGGTAACATAAAAGTCAACTTGTACTGCAAAATTTGAGCTAGAAGCTGGGAGAACTGTTAGCCTGTGCTCACCCTTGTGAAACTATTAATCTCTTTGTTTTGAGAGTCCTGAGTTATGTTGCCCCTATGTGTTAATTCATTTGCTGAAGCAAAACTTTTTGGACTGTATTGCAGATTATGCATGCAGGAGACATTACTTATAAAAGAGAAGTATGCTGATTATAATTAACCCATGATTATGTCCTTATTCAAACTAAAAATTAGCTCACAGTTGGGACAGATATGCCAAAAATACTTTCAAAATTGTCATTCATATGCCCGAATGATCTATCTTCTTCAGATTATCTTTCTGGTAGTGTAAGGGTTCAGTTTTCAAAATTCTTACACTAATTTTATTTCTCTGTCTATAAATGAGAAGTCTCAATCAGTTAGTCATTCACAAGTGCCAGTGAGACTGTGAGATCTCTACAGACTAGTGGTGACAGCTGTCACTGTTGTGAAACACTTTCTAAAAAGTTTTATTCTTTAGCCCTTGTGCTGAGAATCTGGACACTTGAGACAGGGCTCTGGTGCTTAATCTGTAGTTTTCTGAATATCTATATCAAAATCACAATATCTCTATCAAATCACAAGCCGGCTGATTCACAGCTCTCATACCCAAGGGATTCTTAAATGAAGCCACTATAAGTGAACACCCTACACATAGTTTTTTAAACCCCCAAAAAGGTTCATTTTAATTTCTGCATTTGTTCTCAAGGTAATAAATACAATAATCAGTCCTCCTCATGTTTAGAGGTATCGTACTCACTTTATTATAGCGTTGTCTACCAGAGTTACAGTGTTTCAGTTTCAGCTGTCATTTCTATGACAAACAAATAAGTAGCCTTTAAGAATCCACTCAAGGATAAAATCTGGCAAACATGGCACCTGCATGAAAACAAATTATCTCCCTTAAAAACCAGGAAAAATACACTAGAATTTTTTTTTTTTTTCCCTCTATAGGTTTTTAAATTAGAAAACAACTGAAAAAAGCTTTGTGGGTTTCATAAATCTCTTTCTATACAATTTCTATTATTTAATATATTACATAGATAATGACACCTCTGTTTCTTTCTGACAAAACATTAAATTATCTAGAATATTAATTTACCACCTTTTTTTTTTTTTTTTTTTTTTTTTTCCAAAGGGATTAGGTTGCAAGCAAAAACCACTTTATCTCTCTAGCTAAATATGCTACTTATTCAAATTTGGAATGACTTTAAAAATGTAGCACTTTCACTTTTTCAAAGTAAATGCTCCTGTAGATGAAAACTTTCCGTCAAAAAGCAGGCAGCATGTTCACTAAAACACAAAACAACCCCCCACCCCCACTTAATGCATCTCATATTGCCTATGAAGCATTGTTATTACAGATATTTATCCCTAAATTATGCAGCTTCTAATATGCCCTTTCATGATTATTGCTCCAGAGTTGTTACAGTAAATCAAGATCTCTAATCTATACATTAAGTGTCCTGAGCAGTATATTTTAATATGATAGCTTTAAATGCCTCAGCATACATTTCTAAAACCTGATCTGTTGATGACCTGGAGATTTACAGTTTCCTACATTCCTGCACATAGGATAGGCTGTCACAGCTCTAGGAATATCTTTATGGTCTCTCTGGAGAAGTGTCTGTACATTAAGGAGATCAGAAGCGAGGCACTGCAATTCTCTGAGTACTTACTCCCTTGTGCCTACTATGAATTTTGCTTCAGCTGTCCTATGCTGCTCTATTTGAGATACTCTTCTGCTCGCCAACTAAGTGCCTTAACAGCTCTGCAAATGTCATGTTGTCCAAAATGCCTATTGCCATTTCCTCCCCCAGCTCCCCGCCCCCACCCCATGACCTTTGCACAAAGTATTTGTCCCTTCCTATAGAGACTGTGCAGAATGTTGCACTATCAGTTATTCTTCTTTCCTGGCATTTTTTCTAATTTCTCCTTTTGTTCAGACTTTATGAATGCATTTTCCTTTCGAGTGAGGCCAAACAGAGATGTATTTTTTGCAATATATTGAACATTTAAGCACATGTTGAATTTGACAGTATTAGCATCATCAGCCCCTGAGACAATACTGACTTTGCTCTGTTTCTCTACTGTCGTTGCTCTACAAGTGACTGGTAAGATCATCTTCTGGGCATGCATTGTGGGGGTTTTTTTAGGGGGGTGTGAGTAGAGGTGGTTGGTTGCTCCCTTCTCCCACCAAAAAAAAAAAAAAAAAAAGATTCAAAGATGAAGTATGCAGCACAACCTGGCAAGCAAGCAGGAGTGTAGTAGCAGTCTTGCAGGGTGAAAAGCAGTGTCAGGCCCCTCACTTGGCCCCAGAAGCAATATGTTTGGAGAGGAAAGACAATATAACTGAGCTACTAAGCCCCCTCTCATTGCAAGGCTAATTAGCTTAAGTGGTTTGCCAAGTAAATGCAATATTACTGCTCTTGGAGCTAGCTCAGTTAGATACTATTTTTGGAGGCCTCTCCATGTTAATTAAACATATTTCACTGCATGTTGTGAACATGACATTAGTTTGTCTTCTGTTTCAAATTAATGAAGAACCTTGACCACAGTTATTCATTATTATGTTAAAACTTTATCTTTGGTCCTATAAATGTTACAGAAATTAAATAAAGAGACAGATGCACAGGAATTTATCAGTCATTTCTAAGGAAAATTAAAAGCTTCCATTACTAGAGGGCTGCTAAAAAAAACCCCAAATAGCAACCAAAAATCCCATGCAGCCCTCTGCCCAGCAATCAAAGTCACCTTTCTGCTTCTGTAAAGAAGCCTGAACACAGCTGCTAAACTAGTCCAAATACCTAATGAGAATTCAGAGTAGAGTGTTTTAAGGGAGAAGTTATTTCAGTTTGTTTCAGGCAATTGGTTTCAGGTGATAGCATAATAACCTGTGTAGAAGCTTCTGCCAGGGGCTTCTCATGGATACAAACACTATATTGCTGACACTTTTCCAAATAGATTATGAATGCTTCAGCATTGGAGCAGAGTTCAGCTACATAATCCACTGTTTGATGATCATATCTAGTAAGGTGTCTCTGCCTGGATTATACTGACTAACAGGCTAGTGGCCAAGGTCAGTGAATCATGAACCTTTTCTATTTTCATCATAAACAGGGATTCAATTGAAGGTTTATGCTGAGGAAGCCCAGCCTACTTCCTTTGCAGTGATGTATCCTTATCAGGACATCACAGAAAATTAAGGTGTACTTTTTTTAAAAAAAAAAAAAAGTCACTGAGAAAAATTAAGCTTGAAATCTCAGATTACTTATCAATTTACCAAAGGGCCAGTGTGTTCCAGAGGTGGAGAAACACTCTGGGGGTGAGATAAGAGGCAAAGCCTGTCTGGCACGGCTGAGCTTGCAGACAGGTCTCTCTGCTGCTCCAGGCTTCAGGGGGACGTGCTGAGTGTCTTTTTCATGCAGAATCATTCCCTGCTTCCACTGTTCACCCTAAGGCAAAGTTCTTCAATTTAATTCTTAATTTTAAAGACAGGCTGCAGTCTTTAATATTTTACCCTTTCACATAAGTTGCAGGTACACATAGTTCTTGACATCAAGCCCTGTGTGCTTCTCACATTTAACTTGCCCATATATCTTGGTTTTGGCAAGTAATTTTAGAAATCCTCCTGGTTAAACAGCAGCGAGGGATCATGCAAAGATTTTCTTTGCCTTAAGTAGACAAGAAACAAGCCCAAACCAAGAGGCACTTCAGCAGAAACGGTTTGAAGAGCACTGCCTGAGCTATTCACTCCATCCTGATGCCAAAGGCTTCCAGCTAGCCAAGGCAGCCTGTAAAGGCATAAATCTCCCAGCTTCCTCTGCTTCAGGTTGTGCCCAAGTGTATTGGAGCAGAGCTTCAGCAAAGGTATGTAGGCAGGTTTGCTTTAACATTAGAGTCTATGAAATAGGGTGGCTGATAAGTGACCTTATTTTTAGCATGGTATGGCCAAACAGACACATTTGTCTTCTGTGTCTTCAGTATTGGTAGTCATAGAGTACAGAATACAAAAGTTCTTGTATAACTGGGAGAAAAACATTGGAGTCAGATGAATTCTTTCATCGTCCATGAGCACTGTGCTAAAGAAACCATATGCTTGTTAAAAGAAAGTTTCCTTTCCTGGTAACCCTTTCTTTGGACAGGCTAATTCATTAAAACAACATCCATAGCAATTCTTCACCTCTGTCTTCCCTATAAGCACTTTCAATATAGTTTGCCTCTACTTTATTGATCTCAAAAACCTTTAAGTATTTGACCTAGTAACAAAAAACACTGTGCTCTGATTGACATCCTGTCATGAAAATGTGTCTAAGAGGTTTTTTTGAGAAGCACAGACACAAGCCCATCATATATATGGACAGTATTTTCATTGCATTGAATTATCAGTGTTGGCCCTAAACAACTAAAATGTTTTCTTTACCTTTTTTTTTTTATTATTATTTATTATTATTTTTTTTTCTGGAAAGCATACAAATACTGACAGAATATGATTAATAAGGAACTGAAAGATCTGAAATTTCCAGGAGAGCAGCTTTAAAAAAAAAAAAAAAGATATCAAATGGCTCTTGTGAAAATAATTATTTTTGGTCAGTCAAAATATTTAGCTTTGTTTCCAATGTGTAACTGATTTGGGTAATATGTGAAAAATATTTTCTATGTGGGAAGTAATTTTAAAGTTCAGAAAAACGAAACTTTACATTCTGGAAGTGGTAAACCAGAATATCTCAACCACTGATATATTTGTTCTTGCAATTAGACCTTTGAAGAAATGAACCTGCTTTACTGAAACTGCTTTATGCTGATTAAATTTAATTCTTCAATACGAAAAAAAACCCCAGCAAAACAAACAAGAGTTCTGATGGAAAATATGTTTCCAAATCTAGTGACTGCACATCTATATGCAGCCTTATCCTAGCTTCAACAGATGTGGTCAGGTCCTTATGTGATTCATTCAAATTGAGTTTTATATTCACTATCCTTGAATGCCCTCAGACAGTTCAGTTGGATATCAGTTAAAGGGAATCGCATTTCAATCACTGGAAGGTTCACAGAAAGTGATTATAGAAGAGGCATAAACACAACCCATTTCTAATACTGAAGTGAATATTCATCTCCTTTTTTTTGCAATACTCATTCAACTTTATAAAATATTCACTGTTTATAAATAAATCAGCGCACCTTACAGCAACAAATACATTAACTAAGTTTAGTTTTCTGTCACTGGGGCTAATTTTAGAGCTGTGTGAAAATGATTAAAATGTTTTCACAGAAAATTTGGCTTGTAGATTTCCATTTTGTTACTGGTAATGCCTCACCTGCAGAACACACTTTTTTTTTTCTGCTCACGCTGTTTACAGGCTCACACCAGGGGTTTTTTTTTTTATTATTATTATTAAATGGAAGTAAGCAAGGTAGCTCTTTTGCTGCTTACCTGCTGAGTACTTAAAGGGAGAAAAACAGAGCTGGAAGCAACTGTGTTAGGCTTCTAGGACTCCCCTCCTCCTTCCTGCTCAAGTTCCTCTTCCCAAGCCTGACCCAGGGAATGTGACTGTGAAGTCCCAGGTTGACACCCGGGTGTCAACACAAAGTGCTTTTCAATAGATTTCCATATGGCAGTAATATTGTCACTGGTATCAGGATTTTAATTGTGAGTGCTCAATGGAAATATTTGGCTTAGGTCAATCCAAATAATAAAAAGAAAATTTAGAAATAAGTATTTTTCAGTGGCAGTTTAATTTTAGAACTTAAGGAAGATGAACATGCCAAAGAAAAACAGAAAAAATACCCAGGGTTTTGGTCACAAGAAAAAAAAAAAGATTCACCTCCATCTAGCATGACTGGTGGGAAAAAAAAAAAAAAAGAAGATAAGACACTTCCTGGTGCACACATGAAACTATATATGCAAAACATTATGTTAGGACTGCTCTGCCATTGCATTCCCAGGGGTACTGAAGTATATCTGATCCTGACAAGCTATGGAATCCTGAAGTCCTACAAGTCAGTATGATGACTCACTAAATGTGCTACCAAAAATTGTTAAATTCACACAGGAGTCTTCTTTTACAGAACTTCTATCTTGCTCCTCCACCGTCGCACGTCTCACTGCTCACAGCTGAAGTGTTACACTATCTAACTTGCAGGCTTACACAGTCAGTCCCTGCACTAAAAATGCCAGAAGGAAAACATATTCTGTACCCCATAAATCATATACACTAGTGTTGGCCAAAATGGTCTCTCCTTTTTCGTGAATCCCCAGTCTGAAGTAAGTATGGCTGTTTTTTCTATTTATATATCACTTCTCTTATAAACTGAACTATGATAGAGAGCAATATATATCAAACCTGTAGCTAGCATCCTCAAGTTAAACATGAGTTATGCAGTGAATAGATGAGGGAATAGGAAGTCTACTCTGAAGTCCATGTAACAAGCTCTCAGCTAAGTCAGGGAAAAAAAAAAAAAAACAACCAAAACACTGGAATATGAAAACATTTGGATACTTCTCTAAGCTTTTCTAAGCAGATCTGGGAAATACTGGGATAAATCTTTACCACGTTAATAAGTTAACTGGCTCTACTGAGGGCAAAGAAACCTGGAATGTTTTCACCAGCTGAAAGCCTATGCCAAAATTTTCATATATTTTGATTTTTTAATTTTTTATTCTGGCATGATCTTGTTTTCCTTTGGTATTTGTCTATTCCTGGCATATGTCCCCCACTCCTTTTCTGAACAATAAATCAAAGAAAACATTTAATTCTGCTGAAGCATCTACATCTCAATAAATTATCTTTCTATTCTCTTTGAGGTGCTGCCGTCTCCTTCACTGACCTCTCTTTCCTTAGACACTTGAAAAATGCCTTAATATATATCTAAACTTTTCCGTGATCCTAATTTCATTTTTCACCTTTGCTTTCCTCATAATTTTTGGTGAAAAACATTCCCTAATACTTCCAGATCTCTCTCATACCTGGGTGTTTTATAGCTCACATATGCCTGTGTCTCAACCTTTAATTACTTTTTCACATCTTTATTTACCCACATTGACCTTTCTTAACTTTCCAGTGTATATATTGCTGGATAGGACACATAACCCTTGGCCATACATTAATTCATCATTGCACATTTTCCATTTCCCTTCTGTGGCCTATGTACAAAATTCTATTACTTTATTCCATTGGATTTCACCCAAATCTTACCATATGTTTTGAAATTTCTTAGTCTGAATTTCAGCATCTTATCACCAACCATTTAGCTCTGACTTTATTATTAATTAGAAAATCTGGGTTCCAAATATGTAACCAGCTACACATACTCACATGCGTGCAAGTTTTCTCTCCAAAAGTCCATAGGTAGCTGCAGGCTGGGAGCCCTGTCAATGGAGCTGTGCACCTAGTCACACCCACGTATACCTGAGGAGCTGAGGTCCTAATGCATTCTGCTTCCTTTGCCAAGTTTTCCCTGGGTGTATTCTGGAATTTGATCAACACATTGGACTTATTCAAAGGTAAATATTATGTTTAATTAATTTGGGTTCCTATTCTGTTCGGGAAAATAGCAATTTTATTAGCTACCTCTTTTTACATTTATGAAATATATGCACTGTCCCCTCAGACATAGAAAATCATTTTATGTCTTTGGATTTACCTTTTAGAGCCGAACAGCGAGCAGTCATGAGCTGGCTGGCACCATTTCTATGTTGTTGTTGGATGGATGTGGTCCTTGTGATTGGGCTTCCTGATTTTAAAGGTATTTTTCCACAAACAGTGGTGCCAGTAAGACTAAATCCGACTGACAAGAGTTCAAGCACAAAGGAGATACAAACAAACCCAAATGAATTTACCATGAAGATGGAAATAATTATAAACACCGAAAATTATTTGTAGCAAGAGTGTTCCAGTATTATCAATAGCAATCAAGGAACTGATCATTTATGGAAGCATTTGTACAAATCAATTTTTCAGGTCAGCTGAAGATGAAACCTTTTCAATTTCCTGGCCAAAGTGAAAAATGAATAAATATTGTTTCCATTTGCTGTATACATATTCTACCAGTTAGAGAAAAGTTCAAAGTGTATGAAAGGCAGGTGCTGTCATTTGCTGGGACAGAAAAGTCACGAGTAGCGGTTGTTTGCTGACTGAATATTAAATCAGAAACAAGCAAGCTGGTTTGGGAGCCAGAACACCCCTTACCTCGCAGAAAACTTTTTTTTTGTGGGACAGATTGTGTGGTATTATTGCCCACAGCTGAGAAAAAAAAAAAAATTAACTGAAAAACAGCTAAACAATTCTGAAAATCAGCATTAAGATGACTTAATGACCGGGCATTCAGAATGCAAAGTACACGAATTCAGGAATTGTTCTGTATAATTTGCTTAGCTGATACCCATCCACAGTCACAGAACTCAATACACTTATCTTTGGTAGCCTCTGTCTTTGCCATCTTTATCCCCCAGCCTAAATTTCTCAGCTCTCTGAACCTGTTGCTTCATCTCAACTCGTTAAGTTCTATGGCATGCCACTGCAATCTGTGATACAACAGGAAGCCTTCTGTGAGCGAGGCTCCACGGGGTACTTTCATGCGGGGAAGTAACACTGGGTTAAATTATATGTGTAAAAGTTATCAGAGCTCTGGAAGAATTCAGCAGCGGTAGGGCTTATGCAGAGGCAGAGGAAGTTGCAACACCCATGTAAGATGTGACACTTCCAGAGGCTTTGGCAGGACTCCGCTCTGAGTATCTGCTACACAGATCCAAATGCATGGCACATGGTTCTCTTGAGAGCTGTTAGCCACTGTCTTGCTACAATAGATGAAGACAGCTATTGGGCAGAAAGCATCACTTCACAAGACATACTCATCAGCTGCAAGGAAACACCGTCTCATTGTGTGGACTAGCTCTCATCTCCACACCTATGTTAAGCATATTTAATGTGTTAAGAAACAGAGATGGTCTGAAACATCCACTCTACACAGATCCTGAAACAGAGTTTCAAGTAGGATCTTATTTGTGCATTTCAGTGCTTGTTAATCATATTCATTCACATTCCTAGCAGGCATATGGGAAAAGTCTATACAGAAGCCAGCCAAGAGGAAGAAGCAACTAAAATAAACAGATGGGTGGACAGGGAGGAAATAATATTAAGTAGTTAAACACATAATATAGTGTCTGGAGAGAAAAATAAAAGGGCTAAGAAAAAAATATCAGGCAAGAACCCTTCTCTCCTTCCTTACAACACACATGGAGCAAGTGATAAGGGCTCTTGGGGAAAATTGTAAAGTGTCTGTAAACAAATAGAGAGATAGTAAAGATGAATATAAGGGACCTAGCAGCACATGCAGAGGAGGCAGACTCCATTTGTGTTACCCTGGAATAAATAAAAATAACTTTACTAGCTTTCAGCGAGGTTTTTCTAGATTTACACTAAAATAATTGAAAGCAGAATCTGGCCCAGAAAGTGGATTCTTGAATTTAACCAAAACATTATGATGAAGTGAAAAATCAGCAGAGGCTAAAATAGTGATGGATATAAACTCCAGCTGGTCAAATAATGAAAGACAGATTCGTGAAGATGTGACTCAAATCTGATTCTTTTGCTACCAGTGGAGTCACACTCTTCATTATTCTCCTAGTCTCCTATTTAAAAGTTTAGTCATCCAGTCATGGTGAGGAAACAATACTGTGTGAAAACTGTAAATGTAGTAAACAATTCACCAAATGAACCATCTGAACTACACAGGAAAAACTGAAGAATTCGTTAGTAGAATTCATTCAGTAATCAGTAGCGTGCAGGGAAAGTAACTCACAAGGAGACAAAAAAATTCTTTGCTTCTTTGATTCCTCGATTACTACTCAGCCAGCTCTGGTGCAGACATACTCTCAGGAGGTGCAGGGCTTCACCAGAAAAAGAAGAAGATGTCAGCTCTTTAATGCAAGGGTTTAAACATGCTTTATGAGGAACATATAGAAAAAATATCATAATGTGGATGTTGTGCCACTGACACCACTCATAGTGATGGTGGCAGCGAAGAAAGGATGAGGCTATTTGGCATCAGATGAACTCCATTTCCAGTTCAGCAAAACTCCCTTCCCTAGTGTATTTGTACAAAGTCAGCAATAATACTCATCACAGAATAATGAAGAACTTTGAAGCCCTGGTAACCACAGGACAGAAGCATAAAAAAATCCAATATCTGGACTGGATCAAACCTTCCTGGTATAATTCGAATTTGCAGAATTTCACATTATATTTTAAATGCATGTCTTTAGTCTGTGTAGCTACAAATAAATGGAGATGTTGCCCTACCAGAAACCATTAAGCATTGCCTTTCTGTCTGTCAGGAAAAGGGAAAAAAAACCCAAAACTAAGAAGATCATGAACTAAACCTGAACAGGCATGTCTTGAAAAACGTCCACTGAGGAGTAGCTCACTTAGAGCCTGATACACAATGGTAACATATTTTCTCTGTGAGGTCTTATTCCCCTTCTCTGTTCCTTCCTCCAAGAAATATGGATGCTTCACCCAAATGTTGCCATCGGGAGCACACAGCTGTAGATACTGGAGATGCAAGAGCTGGCTGGGTTTTTTTGAATGTAAAGAGAAGTATAAAGGAAGGGGAGAAGCTGGGAGGCTTCATTATTGTCTTTGAGAGGTGCAGAAAACTCAGAGGGGACTCACATTTATGGAGAGACAATGACTTTGACTTCCTAAAGCCATGAGCTAGAAACTGGGCTGAATCTTGACAGAGACTTTGGAAACACATTCTTTCTTGAAGATTTGTACAACTAGAGTTACACTGCACCTCTGTCTGTTATTACTTTCAAGTCTCTGAAGAAAAAGAAAAAAATTGTAAATAAATTCAGTCATGCATAAGCAACAATTTTAAATGGTAATATGGTTTTCTTTCTAGTTCATAACAGACTCTTCTGTCTTTCAGGATTTAGAACATTTACCATCAGTAGTGTCCACCTTTCCACTAAGAGCAGTGACACTTTTTTCTATTCTGATTAGCTTAATAAGTCTTTTATTTGTTGCAAAAGCCTTTATAGACTTACAGGCTTCCAGCCATATTGGCTGCAAATGATGGTACTTTCCACAAGCCATTCAGAACCATGCTTATGTGTTTAAAAGAAATACCCTGAGTTCTACATTGCCTGCATTATCCCTCAGATGATGAGCACGAGCTCACGCTGAATTCAGGGTCAGATTTAGAAATGAACAATTTTTTTTTTTTTTTATCTTCATACTCATATGATAAATTTCTTTCTGCATGGAAACCTTGTACTTGAAGTTCCCTGACTTGCAGTTCCCCAGGAGTGGAGTACCACGTTGTGGTCTCCATTTTTGGGGTGAGCTATTGCCATATTCTGTCCAAAGGGTTCACATGAACTCATTATTTTGGAGTGAATAGCTCTTCACCCCCAAATGAGTAGAATGGATGAGAAACAGAAATTTTATTTACAACAATTTTTAGTCACAGATCTGAAGAGTTTCCTCTGTATTTTTTTCATAAAAGAGTGATGCTATCCACTACAGGGAAGATTCCCATACTTTGTGTTTGTGTTTAGCTGCCACATGTAAGAATTACACAGACTTATGAGTAAGAGAAATGCAGTTCTTCAATTGCATTCAGAAAACATGGGGATAGTTTTTCTCTATTATTATTGGTCTAAAAAGCATTAGTACTAACCTACAGATGGTCACCTATGCTGGAAGCTTATGAAAGAATCTTAAATTGTGGAAAGATTATTCTAAATTTAGGGAAGCATCAACTCCCTAATGCTAAAGGTGGAGTCATGCTGCTAAACATATTAGTATTTCTTAATTCAAACACCTGTTCTGCCTGAAAGATACATAAAAAAGCTCTTATTTATTGCTTGCATCTCCATTTCAGATTTAATCTCACTATAAATTCATCTCATGTTAATTTATGTGCAAACAAAGCCACACACATTTTAAATATCCGAAATGCTGGAAATAAACTTATTTTTAATTTTGTGCTTGTTTTCCATTTGTCAACCAGCAAATGAAAGGACTGAATAAATCATGCACTAATTGCCAGCGGTGCTAAATTTAGTGTGAGATCTGGAATCCTTTTGATCAAAACCGCTGAATATGAAATCGTCCTCAGCTCTCTAGGCAACTTTATCCGCCTTTCTATTCTCCATCTGTCAGTCACCTGGGAATTTGTGAACTATTCCATATGTCAGGCTTGTCAATCACAATGGAATGTGGGAACTATCTGCCTACTGCATAGGAATTCTTGTTAAAAATTAATCTGCATTAAACTAGATGTTCTATATTTTGAGTACCGTATTGTTTGGTGTTGCTAAACATTTTTACCTATATAAAGCTAATGAGAATTTATATTTGACACGGATATTTGGATATATTTTTGTAAGGTTTTTTATATACACACAAAATTCTTTTCACTAGTTCTGTAAGACTTGGGAAATGTTGGCTTTATCACCTATTTCAATTGTTCTGAGTTTTCTTGATCAGTTCCTCAGGGTCTGAATTTTAGATTCTTTGTGTCTGCCCAGAAGTGATTTGTATTTCTAAAGAGGGGTCAAGGAAGTTTTTTGCAGCCACTTTTGACTGGGTGGACTTAGAGGGAAAAAACAGATTCTTTCCAGTCCCCTTCCATGTGTTTTATTACAACTTGTTGAAACTTTAAAAGTATAAGCTATGTTAACAAAGACTAAACAAGGACATGGACAGTTGCTTCACCAAATGATAAGTTATGGGAGCTTCTATTTTGACTTAGAAAAATCTTATTTAAAAATTCTTTTTGCTTTCCCTGTATTTTCACAGAGACATTTAAATACTGCTGCTGTTACAACTGGCTGACCGACAGATGCATTTATTGAATCTTCTGCTATGTTGTTTGAACACTTCTTTAATTAAAGTTGAATTCACATCTTTTTAAGTGGAATTCACATAATTTTAAGTGGAATTAGCTCTAGCCAGCTACATTTTTTCTAAAGAAAATTAAAAGCATATCACAACATCAAACAATCTTTCCAATAAATGCTCAAAAAATTCAGATGTGTGTTTATGCTGTTGCTTTACATGCGTTTGGGTTTGGTAGGGAAGGAGCACCTCACTGGACAGCTCCGAGTGAGCCTTCTGTGACTTGTTTTCTTACTCCAGCCCTTCTCCATGTTACCTTGCTTCTTGCTAACATATTCTCCAGTTAGTCACCCACTTCCACTGGTTGGATAATGTATGGGGAGTCTGTTTGCTGGGAGATGAAGTTTCATTCACCTGAAGCTCACCTGGCTTTTCTTGCACAGAGGAGACATCCACTGAACATATACTTAGAGTGGTGACACCCACAGTCCACTTAGGTCCAACGTGGTACACATCTGCCCTTAGATACTGCACTGCTACACTAAAAATTAGTAATGGTCTTACACAAGTTACCAAAATACTCAAGTTATCACTGACATAAATCTTAAATTTTGTACTCTTTGCCTTCTCTACTGCTGTGGCAGTAACACTGCACAAACCTATCATTTTTGCTTTCAAAGTCCTCATTAAAAGAAAATGTAAAGCTTATCCATGTTTAAACCATGAAATAAATACACATTTTGCTGTATGACATTTAAAAGCAAGAAAATATAAAAATCAAATTTTTCCTTTATCTTCAGTATATGGAAGAAATGTTTGAAGATGATTTAAGGGATATTTACAAGCATAACTTATATCAATTTTAAAAAAGTTATTTATCATATGAAAAGGCAGATATGTAATGACAAATGGTGTTCCTCAGACTGCTAATACATTCCTTGATAATTCTAAGCTGGGAGCAAAAAATTATATTTTACTGTAATGAATGTTAATGTAAATTGTTTCTCTTGCTATTCTGTCTCATTATCATTTGCTAAGGTGCATAAACAGTAATATTCACTTTTTACTTTAAAATAATTGTGAGTCTGTTATATTTTTTTCCTACTTCAAACCTGAGAAAGGTCTTGTATATTTAAAAGTTTGGCTGTTTTTACGTATTCTATCAGCCGGTCAAACAAAAACTATAATTCACCTTTGCAAACTTTTCATAGCTTCTTTTCCATAGCTTAACTCAGGAACTAAGCACAGTTTTACATTTTACATGCCTTCTACATGATTTACTTCTTCCTTCTTATACTTGACTTTTGGCTTTTAAAATTTTGAATATTTGCACAAACAGCACTACCCTGTTTTTAGCCACATTCTGAACTTCTGATATGTAGGAACTTCACAGATGTTTCTGAGAAATTTTCAGTGCTTTGTGATTATGTCAGCAATTTGACTAAGTTCTTCCTCTACGGCTGTCATATTCTTAAGAAGGTGCATATTATAGAAAGTAAAATAGCACATGATAGATGCATAACACTTTAAAGACATGCAGTGCCATCGAAGGCTGGGTACTACAGGCTCAACTCAAAGGAAAACAGTCTTCAAGAGCAAAGTTTGGTTCTAAATCTTCCTTTCACCTTGAGAGTTAATCACTTTTGTTACACTTTATTTTGGCTCCCTTTTAACCAGATTGAAACTCATGAAAGAATTTTGCTTCTAATTTCATGAGTACTTACATTATTATTACAACCTCTCAGTTAGTACTGTACTTCAAGAAGAACTTTCTAGAGGAACAGACACATTGTTTTGATACAAGTCTTCTAATACAATGACTTCTCCAAAGAAGCTTATTAGTCTGAAGTGAAATTACTTTCCCTTTCAGAGTCCAGAAAATTTTTGTATTCAACAAACTGCAACCATCTCAACATTTTGTCACTTCATCCATGCTTTCTCTTCATGGCTTACATTTTGTTGCCTTAAAATGAGGCTTGGTGTATCAGTGGATGTCTCAACCAGATGTTGGTTCAGTTGTTTTTCAAGGGAAAATTAGCTGGAACACTTATACCTTATATTGAGTAACATTTACTAAAGCAATATGAGCAGTATGTGAATGCACTCACTTCCAAACACAAATGATTTTAATTTAGAACTAAGGGAATTAAATCTGAGGGTCACTGGTGCATGCAAGCAAAAATATGCATTCACAATGCACTCATAAGTCACATAGGTGACTCAACAGTTGCCCTAGGTTTATAGCTGCCCCAAACCTGCTGGCTGGTGTAGGTACACACTGTCTATCTCTGTCTCCAGACTTCATTTGTAATTCTAGATCAGTCTTCAGGACAATTGACAGAGCCTGGAGGCTAGACTCGCAGCTCAGCTTTCCTCCAGTCGGCAAATATATTTTGAAACATAAACAGTTCTGACATAAAGACTGCTTCCCTGACTTTTTTCAATTAATTTTTCAACAGAAAAGTAAAAAAAAAAAAAAAATCAAAAAAAAAAATTTCAAAAGTTTCCTGACAATTGCTAAATATTTTTAACTCTTCAAGTAGTACTTTGGTTTGAGGACTGTCTTCCTAGGAGCATCAGGCAGCTCTGGGTGCCACAGGAGCTGATCTGCCCTCTCCCCTGTGACCCCCCAGCCCATGATGTCACCTGTTCCCTCAGCAAATGGCTCAGGCACAATGGTGAACAGAAGGTAGTCAATAAGCTTTATTAATCATTTTATAATTACACACGTATTTAAAATAAACAGCCAGAAGTTAACAAAATCATTCTATGTTATCTTGAAATGTCAACTTGATATATATATTAATATATATTAGCTATTTCTTGCCTAGATCTTTGCAGACATATGTTACATAAGATAAGCTGCAAGATGCTGCTATGCCATCACCTTCTGATTTCTCAGCTTCCTCTGTGCACTTCTGTCTCCTAAAACAGCACTGTATCAGTCTTTGTTCACTTTAAGAACAAGCCCTCCTTTTTCCTTTTAATTTAGGTGATTGAGTCTCTTTAAATCTTTACATTCAAGGAAATAGAACAGAGATTCAGGTCCATTTGACCATATTAAGAATGAATTTTAATCAGTTCCTGTAGACTGAAAACCAAAGGCAATGGAACATTTGAGTCATTTGCTCCACCTCACCCCAGCCATAGAAAATCTCCTCATGTTTTGATTATGCCCATGAAAGAAATCCATCAAAAACTGATTCCACAACCTTTGAATTACTTCAGCAGAAGCTCAGCATGTGTATGTGGTTTGAATAGATGGAATCATGGGAGCATCAGAAAAAGCATCAACACAGTTCACCTGCAGTAGCAAATGCAACTTTGTAGTCACGTAAACCACACAGGACACAATCTAATAAGGCACTGAAAACAAAAGAGAAGTGGCAGAAAATGCCTGTGAGAATGGGAAACTCTAAGACCAGAGTGCAAAGATACTATTAAAATAGTTAACAAAAAGAATCTGAGGGACTTTTTGGATTACAAATTGGCATTTTACTTGATGTGCCCAACGTTTCCACTCGAAAATAAATTTTCCCTAAACCTTATGGCTTCTTCTATGCTTTCTATACAGTCAGCATCCCCTTCCCTGTTACATGGATATAGAACTAACTGCACGTACAGACAAGTAACCTCAGCTCCAAACCCCACAGCATAGTTTGGTGCCATGGCTGATTTTCCTGTGCCATGTTATCACTCTCTTTTCATGGGCTTGGGATCTGAAAGGACATGAGAACAGGGAAGTGGAGATACAGAGAATGTGACTTGAACAGCAAGGATGAGAGCTGCTAGAGCAGCATGGATATGGTAATGGAAAGGGAGCAGAGGTCTGTAGTGGCTTAGTTTGGAAAGGATCACTCAGGTATTGCAGTAGCCATACTCAGAATTAGCAACTGGCTCTGAAATTCAACATCTATGTTCCTCCAGCCAGCACTGAAACCTCTGTAGTCCAGTAAGTGCATCTGGAAGCCAAACTACCTTCATATGGTTCTGCTGTAAAATACCCAGTTCAGTATCTGTAGCAGCAGTTCCCCTGCATGAATGGCAGCCTGCTACCTCTGCCAGTAGCATCAACATTATTTTTAGGGATCCAAAGTTCCTCCATTAGTTGTGGTCTGTGCACATACATACACCACCACATCACACCTCCCACCCCAAGCAACACAAATCTCTCATTCATATGAAAAAGCCACCAGAAAGCAAGCTGCCCTTTCACAATGTTTTTACCAACATTTGAGGCTTTCCTTTTTTTTTTCTCACTCAACTAATTACCAAGAAGTCTGTCTAAACTACTGAAATGTAGAAAACCCAAACCACATTTTTGTATGGTTAACTGTTCCAATTAGTCTGGGCTCAAGGAAACCAGCATTAACTGCCCCAGAAGAAGGAACTAACAATTTAAAAGAAACAATTCCAGAATAGCCAGCTTAGAAAGAAACTTGCCTCATAGCCTCAGACAATTTATCACTTATTTGAAATATAACAGTTCATATCACTTACAGAGATATATTTCAGACAGTTTGGATTATTCAAAGGAACTTATGGGAGGGAGAGGCTCAACTCTTCGTCAGTTTTAGTACACAGTTGAGTTGAATTCACTTAAATTCCAAAACCCACAGCTTTTCATCTGAGCCAGTAGACATGTGCACTTTCTCATAAGTAATCCTCACACCAATCCTTTTTAGGAGACAAACCCACTAATTTCTATCATGCATCCTAGCTGGATGGGACCTGACTTGTACATTATCTGCAGAAGAGCATGAACTCCAGTTCAGACAGAAACTATTAATTCTGTACCAACTGTCTAGCTCGTCTAGGTTTTGGTGTGATGCTTACCAAGGCTTGATAACAAATCGGTGACATCTCAAAATATATTTTGTTCTTGACCTCTGTATGCTGTGACATGCATGTCATACACTCATCATCCTTCAGTGATATCTAGCATGATAATATCAGTGTAAAGTGAGTTATTTTTATAGCCATTTTACCTGGAAGCAAATGACTAAAAAGATGAGCTGTATTCATTAGGCCCACTTTATTATCTCTTAACTTAGAAAATGATAGTATGGATAGTGTGGAAATGGAGATGTCTAAGGAAATGTCTAATCACAATAGGCACATCTTCTGGGCATGTCCCATTTAATACGTCAGAACTCTGACCTTAAAACCTAGCTAAAGTGGGTGACAGAGGTTCACACTTCTCTCAGTGCTGCTGGTTTCAGTGCATCTGAAAGCAGACTGAGAAACTGTGGTGTCTAATTTACTTGCAAAATCAAAGAATTCCGATTTCAGGGGTTTCGTTTAAATGAAAATTCAGATTCTGGAGAAGAAAACAAAACCCACTAAAACAGGAAGGATGGTATTGTGGTTAAGTTTCTAGTATGGGGCTCTGAAGACCTCAATTATGTTCCATTCCTAGCCCTTCTGTAGACTATCTCACTCCGTGACTTTAAGCAAATCACTGAATCTCTTGGTGCTTCAGTTCCTCTTTTCTAAAGATGATGTTGCTGATTTGGTCAATTTAGATGATGAATGCTTTCATGTAAGAGCTCCCATTTACAATATCAGCACGAGAGGTTCTAACCTCAAAACACTAATAGTAAAATATGTGTCCCTATTTACTTGAACTGTTCTTACAGGAAAACAGCAATTTATTAGACTTGGAAAAATGATTACTCATTGACAATTGTTTTCATAACAATAAGACAATTGAGCTCATTTGACATTCCCATATTAATTCCCACACTGATCACCCACTTACTATATCAAGTGCTAAGCAAAATGCTATTCCAGAGACATACTGGCCTGACAATTAATCCAGCTTCATAACAGAATCAGCGTGTGTTTCTCTTCTCAAAAATTAGGAACAAAGTTGAAATTGGGAGTGCCTGCTGATTTTCTAAGCCTTTCAAGATTTTTGATTTTTACTTTTTTTTTTTTTTTTTTTTTTTTTTTCCCCCCAGGACTGCCTCGGAATGGGGGATGAGTTCAGTGGGGGTTGAAGAGCCCCATGAATGAATATAGACGGGGGAATACTCTACACTTTATCACCACCCTCTTGGTGGTTTGACAGGGTGGGGAAAGGCTTGGAGCATAAATAAAGGAAGCTCTGCCTGCATTACACTGCTGCTAGTAGGGCTAAGAGCATGGTTTTTGAAAAACAAACTAACAGGCAAATGTCTTGTATCTCTCCAACAGATACAGTACTCTCCTACCTTCAAAAGCATCTTCAGGACCGTGTTTTTTCCCTCCTGGCAGACCTTTCCCGGCATCCATATTCCTGGAGCTTTCTGAACATACTCCCTCTCGCTTTGACCTGTTTCTAAGTCAGTAAGCTGTGCTCATGCTGCACACTTAGTTCTTCCTGGAATTTTCCATCATTTTCCAAGCCAGTATTTACAAAATAGGCATAAAGATTTTTAACAAAAACTAAGTTTGTTCTTTATCCCATCCTGTGGAAATTTACTGATACAACCCTTCAGATCAAAAGCATTTACTTTCTGTCCCAGAGAAACAAGGCAGAAGGGTGTATAGGATAATGTCTCCCAATCATTTTCTTTCTCACCACACTTTGTCTTTCTTTTCTGAGACCATCAGCAAGGCAGAAAGGGAACGCAATGTTTTTCTCCACTTGAAATGGTACTTTGTGAAAAGGAGCAAAAAAGGCATGTCACAAGGAAGTCTTTTCTTACCAAATAGACTCTTAAGTCTAATTCACCTTGCAATAAGCAGTAAATTCTCATTAAGCTGAGTGACAGAGCACAGATCAGAATCATCTGAAATGGCAGCAGTGCTTTCAACTTTAGTAAATTTCTAGAGACCTTTCTATGTGTCCTCTGCCCAGCAGCTCTGAAGCAGCTCCAGAATTATGCACTGCCCTCTCCCGTGTAGGGGAACCTCATTTTATCTGATCCTTCTGACATGGAGCTCTCTCCAAGGCCCAGATTGTGGATGTTTTACATACAGGGTGAGGAGGTAAGAAAGGAAACAGAAGGATGAGGATGGGGGTTGTGAAAGGAAACACGAGTGGGTAAAATTGAAGATATCACAAGAAAGCTCAACTTCTGGGACCCTCAAGTCTAAAACCCCAGCATTTCCTATCACAAAATCTTCACTCACTTATACAAGTCTCCTTTGCGCATCATGACATTTTTATGGCATCTTTTTATGGCCCCTTATGGAGCACCCCAGACCACTCTCATCATGATTCATATAGAGATGGTATTAAACTCTGTAAGAAGCAGCAGCCTGATGCACTTGGCTTTTGGTGTCTGAGCTGGCAGGCTCACTCCATCACTCTTTTCAGTGACTGGGAGCTCACCTACCCATTCAAGCCAAGCTCTGAAGCTTTGCAACTAAGTATTATTACCACATTCCTGCTCAATGAAAACAACTTTTTGGACAGCCACTTTGTCAGCTGTGCTATTCAGTACCTGGCAGACATACTGCACATACACCTGGAGGATCTTTCTTTCCCCCGTGATCTTACAAAGTTAAAAATGACATGAGGGTGGAACAGCTTTCCTGGCACACCTACAGAAACCTGCAGCCAAATTCCATCTCATCTGAAAAACACTCATGCTGCTGTGCTGCATTACAGCCACGCCATGCTCCCCTCCTTAAAGCTGTGGTGATGGCAGGAGACAGCAGTGCAGCAGCAGGAGGGAGTATCGGTGCCTCAGCGGCTAGGTGAGGGGTTAGAGGATTCAAGCTGTACTTTTGGCTCTGATTTACCTTATTGTGACCCTGTTAAACACTTCAAACCGCTTTTCTTTGGAGTAGTGTTGGGAGGGAGAGGACTTTGTTGTGTCTAAGTAGACCTTAAGCTGTTAAGGGCAAGGCCTGGTTGTACTACCTGTCTGAACATGAACAGCACCTTATACAAAAGCGACTGAATCTACTCACTGCATGTAGCACACTACACCAAAGCAGATAGTGGCAAAACATTACTCACTAGTGCATGTTCAAATTCTAAAGCAAGTTTCAGTTCCACCATTCCTTCATGCATTTGTTTTACATAGAAAAGCAGCTGAGCTTCCCTCCCCCAGCTGCTGATGCCAAAACCTTTGCTTAAGCTCAGTTGCTCAAAAATTGTTTGCAAGACGATTCTGAGCATAGGGTGAATCTCCGTGCCAGGGCTTAAAATTAACAACAAGCTCTGTTCCTCCAAATTAATTACAGCTATAGTCTCACATGACAGAACATAAGCAGTACGTTTTGGTGCCTAAAGCATCATCAGAAATACCCAGGTTCATCTATTGTACGCTGGCTGCACATCACTGTAAGGTGCTATGTTGCCATCAGGCTAATTCAGTCTGTGACCACACTGGGTTTTGAAAAGAATATTCAGTCTCAAAGCAGGAAATACATTCCCTCAACTTGCCAAAGGACACCTGCCCCTGTCCCTTTAATCATTTGACAGAAACATTTCCTTATCATTGTCACAAAACATTGTTGCTGACTGCGAGAGGAAAAACATCCTCTCTCTTCTCCTGATGTAAAGCAGCATTCTGGCTGCAAAACCCGTGTCACACTGCGTATCCCCAGCTGCACGTGCTCTGGAAGCAATGCATGAATGTACTGATTCAAGATTCAGTGCTCAGTGGAATTCTTCAAAAAGTTTCTGTATTTTTGCACATACCTACCCAGGTGAATTACTGCACAAGGTACATATTAGGGCACTTGGCTTCCAAATAGACAAGGAATAATTGGAAGAAAGGCTTATTGGCATTTTAAAAAAGGTGCTGGTTACTACTTTAAGAAACATCCTCTTTGGAAGAAAGCACTTTACTGGGGCCTACTTAAGGGAGCACATAAGATACTGGTTTGGTAATTGTGGTTGCAAATCTCCCTCTGGGTAAGCAGAACACCATCCCAAGCCTCCTGCACTGTCAGCTGGCAAGGTTATAAATACAGCTGGGGATTTGAGCAGTTACCTTGAAATCTGATTACCCTGTAGAAAACCCCAGGGAAATTCTGTTTTGAGAACTCAAAACCCAGTATAGCATCTACCCAGACGTCTCCGTGGAAGGATCATAGATTTCTATGAATGTTTTTCTCTCTTTAAAATTATTATTAGTCTAACTTTGCTCTCCTCCTTGGACATTTAAGCTATACATTAAGTCCTCTCACCTGTTCTGTCCGTGCTGACCTGCTAGGTTTGAAAAAAGAGCTATCTTCACGTTAAAACTTCCCTTGTTGCTTGCTTGCTTGCTTTTCCTGACATTTTTTTTCTCCACGTTTTGAGCTTGCTGCCAGGTGAGAGAGAGCCTTGTTCACCACCTACCTCTAGTCTCCCCTCCCCTCCCTTGGGCCTCGGAGCATTCCTGTGTTGGGGCTCCTCGGCAGCACCTCCTGCCGGGCCCTCCTGACCCTGCAGCTGCCGCTACCCGGGGGCATCTCCTGCACCACCCTCTGGCCGGGGCTGCCAAAAAGAAAAATTAAAAAGAAAGGTAAAAAGAGTAAACCAGGGATTAGCCGAACCTAAGAAACGGGGTCACCCGAAGCCGGCGACCAGCACCAGCGGCGGAGCGGAGCGGAGGAGGGCAGGGCGGGACGGGACGGGGAGCCCGCGGGGGCGTGCGCCGCATCCCCATCGCCGGAGATCCGCAGCGGGGGCAGCGCCTGCCCGCGACCGGCGGCACCGGCTGCTCGGGCTCCGGGCGCGCTCCGTGGAAGCCCGGGCGCCGCGGGCACGGCACGGCACGGCTCGGCACGGCTGGGCCGGGCCGTGACTCATTCGGAAAGTGAAAGTGAAGCGGGGCCACGTGTTTTCGGAGAAGGCAGGGGAGGAGCCGCCGGGCAGAAAAGCGCCGCCGCGTTAAATAGAAAGCGGAGGCGATGAGGGGGCCCAGAGCGCTGGAGGTGCCGCCCGCCCGCCCCGCGGGAGCCCCGGGCCCGGCTCCGGCTCGTTGCGGCGCCAGGCAGGGCCCCCGCGCGGAGGATGCTCAGCCGGCCGCCGGGGCCAGCACTATCCGCCAGGGCCAGCACTAGCCGCTCGCCCCCGTCTGTAGCCCGCGCGTGCTGCGCGCTCCGGGGACGGCCCCCGCCCGCTGCGCCCCGGGCGAAGGTAAGGGGGGGGGTCTCGGTCTTGCGGGTGTGCACAGAAACGCTCCCGCGCCGCAGTTAGAAGAGGTCCGATTTCGGAGGCGCGCCAAGGGAGCCCTACCTGTTGTGCTGGAGAGTGGTGGGTTTGGGGGTTTTTGCCTTGTTTTTTTTGGTTGTTGTTGGTTCTATTTCTCCCCCCCCCCCTTTTATTTTGGCTTAATGTTTATGCTCAAGACGGAGCTCTCGTGCCTGATATAAAATAGAGGGAAAGACAATAAAGCGAACACGCAGCGGTTTGCGCACAGCACCGCTTTTCTCCAAGGACCCCGCACCCTCGGTAACGTGGTCGGAGCCGGAGCAGCCCCGGGGCCGGAGCGCGGCGGTCGGGCCCGGCCCTCACCGGCGGCTCCGCTCCGGCGGAGTCGCGGAACCCTTGTACCGGACGGCAGCTCTGGCCAGGAGGACTGGCGTGCTCCGCGGCTTCTCCGTGCCCTTAGGAAAGGCACCGCAAACTTTCTTGCGATGTTTAGCTTTTGGCCTTTGTGGTTATTTCGCACCAGTGCGCCCTGAAACTTAATTTTTGTTAACTTTAAATACTGAGCGATAATCCTGGCCCGGTAATTGGAAAAACTGACAGCAGTTTCTTTCTGCTGTGTAAAGAAAGCCCAATGCTGACTTTCAGACTGTTTAATTATTTGCCAGCATAAGGATTTTACAGCCCTCTTTGCTGTTTCAGGAGGTAATATGACCTAAATGAAACCAAACATCAAGTTAAATTAGCACAGACAGGAATCCAGCTGCATACTTTCTTTGAAATCCTCGTTAGCATGTAACTCTGAACCATAAAATGGCTGAGGGATTAATTTCTGAGAATACTTCAAGGTTTCTCAACAAGCTGCTGCTGCAGATCTATATCTGACTAAAGGGATAAATCCTAAAATCTATGCTTGCCAGTAAGGTCAAGGCAGCCAGCGGAGATGTATCGAACCGCATTGTCAGAGGTAGACGTTTCAGGCCAAACTCATTCTTGGTGCAGCACTGCTAATTCCTTTGAAGTAACACGAGGGATGAATTCAGTCCCTTATGCTGAAAGATATATCAATAGGAAGCAATTTAGATTGGGCCACTTAAAGTGAATGTAATACAAAAAAGAGAGAGACGGAGGAGTAATGCTTTAAGAGTTCATAGAGGTTGATTTGTGTAAGCTACTGAGGCTGTAGCACCGCTGTCCTGAGGGAGAGTTGGGGGAATGGGAAATTGCCTTTTATGGTGGAGCCTCAGGTTGACAGGAGAGAGGAAAGCAGTTTTAGGATTACTGTGTAAATTGGCAGCAGTACAGGCTGCCCTTCCAAGTTACAGTCGCACAATGGCACCCCTTCACCTCGCCCTCTTTCCCCAGTTATCTGGAGACGTACTCAGCTGCAGAGTTTAGCTTTCCTTTGTCCACTTTCTCTTTTCACACAATGCACCAACTAATGTTTTGAGTTCCGACATCCCAGTTGGGATTGGGGAAGGGAAGAGGGAGGCGCAGAGAAATTGGCAACTCCATTGTAAAACCTTGTGGCTTTCTTCTCTAGAAGTTTGAGAATCTGATGGAGTGTACACAAGAGAACTTCTCGTGGAGAGGGTCCTGTCACTTGACTTGCTCTAGCTCCTGATAGGCTGCTTTGGGCTCATAGCAGGGAAACTGCATTATCCTCTGTAGCTGTTAATAAGCCTTGCTAAGTATTTTTGGAGCTTTGGACTTTGCCATAGCGATAGACTGCTAACCCTGTCAGAAAGCAAGCGCTTGTTTACCCAGTGTAAATTGGCAAATGAATATTTTATTACTTTATAATGGGTGGGAGACGTGAATGGAAGACTTGGTCATTCAGAGATTGCAGCCGCTTTTCTCTGGGGATCTCACATCATGTCTCTTTTTGGCATTTCAGAATAGCTGCTGGAAAGCTGCCCTGCCATAGCCACTGACGCTATGGAAGACCGCATCCGCTGGTCTAGGCTGTAGGATGGTAGCGCACAGCAAGGTGTCAGCAGATAATGCAGTTGCAGCAGACCCAAGATGTCTACTTGACCCTCCAGCACGGGATCGTTCACAGGCTCGAGGCTACCATGGCCCAGGCCGGCCCGGCGTTGTGCAGGCGCAAAGCAACACCCACTTCCGAACCTTTCGCTCGCAGGCGGATTTTAGTAGCATCACTCGAGCAAGCAGCCTGCTGGATGCCTGTGGCTTCTACTGGGGACCTCTGACTGTCAGTGCTGCCCATGAGAAGCTGAAGTCTGAGCCGGAGGGCACTTTTCTCATCAGGGACAGCACACAAAAGAATTGCTTCTTTGCCATCAGTGTTAAGACTGCAACTGGGCCCACCAGCATCCGGATAAACTTTCAGACTGGGCGTTTCAGCCTGGATGGCAGCAAAGAGACTTTTGACTGTCTTTTTAAGCTGCTGGAACATTACCTAAGCTCCCCGAGGAAGGTACTGGTTACCCCCCTGCGCAAAGTCCGCGTGCAGCCCCTGCAGGAGCTCTGCCGGAAAAGCATTGTGAAGACTTTTGGAAGAGAGAACTTAAACCAGATCCCCCTCAATCCTGTTTTAAAGGACTATCTGAAATCCTTCCCATTTCAGATATAAGTACAGCATTAACTGTGGAGGGATGTGTGAGAGATGTGTAAAGAAATCCAGTTTCTTGGGTTTGTAAACATGTTTGACAGTGACCAAACGTATTTTTGTAGCAACTTATTGTATTTTGGGATGGAACTTGAACACTTGACTTTTTATGTTTACAAAAACTGTTTGCACAAACCTGGGATTTTAAAATCCTGGCATAATTTTTCTGCCAAGCAGAATATTTTATTATTTTATAATATTTTCAATTGTATTAACATAATAAACTTTATTGTGAAAGTTTTTAAAAAAACCTCCGTAGCATCTCTGCTTTTGGTTTTAAAGGCTCTGGTATCTATCCTGTTGATAAACTTTAACTGCTAATGGAACGTGTAAATGCTGACAGGTCTTCCTGTGGTCCTGCCCTTTGCCCTACTGAGATAGGTGCTAGGCCAGCTGACAGAGGATTCTTGCCCCCAAAAGCCTAAAAGAGAAAGATGCAGGTGAGTAGAAAATGTGCTTGGGATGAATCTGCCCAGGAATGTAGCTCTCCTGTAAAACCAGGAGAGAAGGGACAGTGTGGTAAGACCGCAGTGTTATAGTTTTTGAAAAAGTAAATCAAATGCTTGGCTGAGCTAATTGTACCAACTCTGGCTTGCTTTTTTTGCCATTAAAAGCTACAAAGCAAGAAGAGGTTGTTTTCTGACATAATCAAACCACATGAATAGTGGGGAAGAATAAAGCTGTCGAGAAATGCTATTCACACACTTTAAAAGGCTGTGAACACCATATCATTATGATATACTGGGGGAAGGATAGCTTGGTTCTCTCTTCAAAGTGGCATATGCAAAATGACAAAGATACAGACAGACATCTTTAGACTTCAGGGAGGTGTTTCTGGTTTTAAATTCCTGGTGATCTACAGAGCCCAGACTTGATATTTTAAGAGAATCTGTGACTTTGGCTCCAAAAGAGGATACAGAGAGCATATAGATTTGCAGCTGTAGTTTCTGGAGGCTAGACTAGATTCAGACAAAGTCAAAATACATTAAACTGTTCTGTAATAGCATTTGCAGGACACTGGTGAAGGCACCACTGAGTTTGTCTGCTCATAAAATGCAAAATTGGTGCCCTATAGAGCTGTATCTGGATGACTTGAGATGCCTAATGTGGCAAAATGTCACCCGCATTATGATGGAGTGATTCTCCCCTCCCCCAAGCACTTCCTGAAATCCATGAAAAACTGACTTAGAAAACCAGCTGAACCAAATTACTTCAAAGAAGACACAGTCTTTCATAGAAATGTACTCTATCAGCACAGATCTACAGTGCTTACAGTAACTGCAAGCAGTAAATGAAGTCATCTTTAGAGTTCAGAAGCCAAAAGGTCTCTCCCTCTACAGTAATTCACATTCCTTTTATAGCTAAAACCACTTTTAGGAAACACTGAGTATATGTTCCATAGTGTTCCTTGCTGAATAATTTGTTTAATATCATTTACTATACAAAATCATCTCTTGCATTGTTGATGTTTCTTTGGAATAGTTTCCCCCCTCAAACAAGACTAAGGATCACTTACAATGCATTGGGCATTGTGAGAAATGGAATAAAAGAACAGTATCATGTGACCCTTTACTGTGCTGCTTCCTTAGAAGTGTTCTTTGAATCAGTCCTGCTTAGCAGGCTCCCATTCCCTCGTCAGCCACCAATGGCTGGAATTAGCAAACAGCACTTCTGCTTAATTCTAAAGCTGGAATTAGGTGCCAATTAATGCATTTTTCCCACAGCTGCAAGGATATACAGTGGGGAAGCAGAGAATGTTGTGCTGTGCAGCAGATACCAGAGCACAGCAAAGCAACAGCCTAAATGGGAATAGCTTTAAGAAAAAGAACAAAACAAAACAATAAAAAAGGTTGTAGGGTAAAGGCTACTAAACTGGTTTGCTGTCAGTAGAGACTGTTATCCCTTTCCCAGTACTCTTTTCCCAGCCCCACACTGTAGTAGTATCTTTTAACCCTTCGGAACCCAAACTAATGACTTTTGCCTTGCTATATAAATGTGTCCACCTGACAGCACTAGTGGTAGAACAAGCACAAGGTAGTTTAACAGGTTCTTCATTACCCCTGATAAAAACCAACAAATCTAGACCTAGATATACAGTAAGGGGCTTCCCACTGAGAGGTGTGGAATGAAAAGCATAAGAATTGAGCCCATTTAATTTTCTTTCTGACCTAAACAAACTGACTTTATTTCTCTATCCCTTTTATTGCCTTAGAGTAAATTTAGCAGAAATTATCCATGGCCTCCCACATGAAGTACCTAAAATCCCTTCACTTTTGTCTTTAGCATAACATGCAACTATGGGATAGCTCAGAAAAAAACATAATCAAAGCTATAAATAAAGAAGGAGGTCAGAATTGTTTAATGTTTTCTTAAGAAAAGAGGAGACAAAACTGGCTTTTATTTTTAAACTGCATATCTTTTCACCTGTCTCATTCTTCTTCCCCTTCCTTCCTTTTCCTTCCCTGTCCTACCTTTTCTTTTTCTTCCCTTCCCTCTCCCTCTCCCTCTCCAGCATACAATAGAATAGCCAGGCAGATTAGCAGGTACACATCAGTTGCTCTGTATCAGCTAAGAAATTCTAACCACAGGATATGTGTTCACTCTGACTTGCCCTCTCTAAGAGCTAATGAAGGGATCTCTGAATGTCTGGTTGCCCATGTGCACTGATTTAAGGACTCTGTCACACCTACGTGGCAAAGTCAAGAATCTCCTGAAGATTTATTTCTGTAGTAATTCCAGCTCATCCTCTCTTTAATAAAGGCCCACCCAGGTCAAATAGGTAATTTGCTGTATTCTGCACCTAAAGCAATGGAAACATGTATCAGTGCAGTGATTTTCATCCTCCCTGCTAAATAAGTATATAAAGAAAAGTGTTTCTAGTGCCTCCCCCTCCTGCCCAGCTCTTTCCTCTGACCTTTTCACTCCTGGCTGTGGCTGGTAAGTGAAGTAAACAGTCAATCTGGTAAAGGACTTTGGAAGAATTTGAGCCATGCTCAGGAACAGAGCAAAGCCATGTTTTCTGAAGAGCCTGCAATATTTATACATAGTTGGGAAGGGACAGCTTTAAAATACTATTTGCAGCATGGCTATGTCACCCATGAGGACCCCGGGGATCTCTGTCCCACAAGCAGCAGCAGGGTGAGAACTGTGCAGCAGGGTCCTGCTGGGACACCACCCAGCTCTGCTCTAGTGCAATGTTTCTGTGACTCCAGGCAGCAAGACTGAGGCTTCCTTACTTTTTAAAGACTGAAACACACACATTTGCTTTCAGAGTATGCAAATTTGCATACCATGCTGCAGCTATAAAACACCTGCTAACGAATAGACCTAATTAATAGAACTGTAGGTGTTCAGGGAACCTGGTTAATTTATCCATGAAGAGTTATTCTGTGCTCAGTAGGAGCTTCTTGAATGACAAGCATAACCTCACCCACTGAAAAGCTGTGGTCACACTAATTCTGTTATGATTGAAGTCATTTACAAGAAGTGAGGCTTCAGCTGCAGTCAGCACTGATGCTATTTTCAACAGTCAAGAAAAAAGTGTCCCCTAGGGCAACACGCTGACGGTATCTAGCCATCAATACTATCCACATCTATTGAACAGTGTACCTTCTCCTTCAGACCCAGTGTCAGCCCTTTCTCTTCTGCTGGGCTGTCACTCAGTCCCTGGCTCTTCTTCCACACACACCAGCCATTCATGGTGCTGACAGCTGTGTGAGCAATGTATTTATTCCTTAATTCCAGCTTTGAGACAAAGGCTGTGTAACAGCGACTGAACTCTGACTCTGAATTGTTTTCTGTGCAAGGTGTAAGCTAACTGCACGTGCAGAAGGTTTCTGGGATGTTTCTCCCAATTGCAAAGAAGTGCAGTTCAAGAGTTTTCATTGCCACTGACTCGCCTGTTGTTAAATTTCTGCCTAGTACTCAGATCCTGCCACTGTATCTGACTTTTTCCTCCACAACTGTTTTCCAACAGAGCAGCCACATGTGATGCACCTGGGTCCCACTTACTCTTTGTGCCACCATGGAATAAGAGAAACACAGGCCGGGTGGGAGCCTGAAGAAGAGCCCAGTTTCTCCCTCCTGTCCCAACACGTAACCACTGCTCAGTCTGGCAAAGGAGCAAAGGCAGTAAGAGTTGGTATATAAACCCTGATTGACAGATGGGTGAATAAGCCACACACCAAAGTATTTCCCCTGTCTGGACCTCAGTGACATGCTTTGGATGTGGTTATGAAGACAAGAGTGATGGAGATGATGCTTGAGCATAGAAAAGCAATTGCCCTATAGTCTTCAGCTATGAGAAGAACAAATATTGTGAGGATGGAGCAGCAAAACAGAATAAAGCAAATAACTGTGCCAGAAGCCACATTTGTTCCTCATCCTTCATTCTGCTCCTTTTCATAATATTAGCAAGGCAAAGTGGGATCACCTTTCTGCTGCCATTTAAATCTCAGTTAAAGGTATATTTTTTTTGTAGCTCCCAGACATGTAGAAGAATGATAAATCCAGTCACCAGTCTTAAAGAGTCATCTCTCCTGTGAAGCACTGCTGCCTGGCCTGCTTCTGCTTCTGAGCACAGATTCATCTTCACTAACAGAGTATGGGTTAGGGTTTTTTTGTTCTTTGCTGCTAACAGAAATAAACCAACTGTGAAGATTTTCTCATTTTTTACTGAATAAGATCTACTTGTCACTGTGCTGTGCTTGTAGGTGTGCATAATCACCCCAAACATGGCTGTGGAGTTAATATTCTGACTGAATGGTAAAAAGGGGGGAACTTTCTTTATATGATTGGTATGTTTTTAATCAGAGACTTCTTACACACTTACCTATTGCCAAACATTTATGATTTCTTCCATAGAAATGGTTATTAAATGCCTTTTTCTTCCCAAGCTAATTGCTTTTTAGTTCTATTTTTATTACAAGAATGGGTTATTTGGTTTAATCTTAACAGCATCCTTGTTTACACATGATTCTGAATTCTATGGCCTGTAGCTGGGATGCCAGAGAGGACACTCTGACCCAGACATCTGTGCACTCACAGTATTGCATGGGCTCAGGATGTATACACAGTGTTGTTAGTTTAATGCAACTTGTGGATAGATCCAGTGATTATCAGTGGGCTATTAGTTCCACAAAACCACTCTGCTTGTATTTTACAGCATCTTTGCATGCCATAAAGATTTGAAGGCTAGAAGGTACTAATACATTCACTTAATTTGACTTTCTGTGTATAAAAACAACCTCAGAAGATTCACCAGGAATTTTCTGCAGCACAGAAGTTATTCCTGCAGAGTGCAGAGTTATGCCTGCTGTGCAAGTGACCATTATGAAAGCCAGTTACACGTAATTAAACTTAGTAGAGCTTTAAGGCAGACATCCAATCTCAGTTGAAGGATGTCAAGCACTAAAGAATTTACTGTGTTATTGCATGTGCTCTTCCACTGGCCAGCATACTGGCTGCATTACAATGCCACTTATCTTTTCCAATCATCAACATGTCTGGACAGTGACAGTTATTTTTCCATGCCTTAAAGTAGATGGATGTTTTTTTCTCCTTACCTGGCAGAACAGATAATGACAACAGATGAAGAGAAGGCTGAGGTTCTCAATGACTATGTTTCCTCTGTCTTCACTGGCAACCTCTCTCCCAACAGCTCCCATGTTAAAAACCCACAAGGCAGGAATCAAGGTGGTGAAGTCACTCCCACTGTATGTGAAAATCAGGTTTGTGACCTCCTGAGGAACCTGAACATACATAAGTCTATGGGACCTGATGAGATGCATCCCAGAGTTCTGAGTGAACTGGCAGATGGAGTCACCAACCCACTCTCAAGAATCTTTGGGAAGTCCTGGCAGTCAGGTGAAGTCCCTAGGGACTGGAAGAAGGGACATGTTACACCTATCTTAAAAAAGGGTAGAAAGGAGCACCCTGGGAATGACCGACCTGTCAGCCTCACCTCTGCGCCTGGGAAGATCAGGGAGCAGATTCTCCTAGAAGGCCTGATCAGGCACATGGAGGACAGGGAGGTGATCAAGGCCAGCCAGCATGGCTTCACTAAGGGAAATCCTGCCTGACAAACCTAGTGGCTTTCTACAACAGAGTGACTGCATCAGTGGACAAGGGACGACCTATGGATGTGATCTGGACTCTGCAAGGCCTTTGACACGGTCCCTCACAACATCCTACTCGCCAAGCTGGAGAGATATGGATTTGATGGGTGGACTGTTCAGTGGATAAGGAATTGGCTGGGTGGCTGCATCCAGAGGGTAGTGGTCAATGGCTCAAAGTCCAGATGGAGAGCAGTGACAAGTGG